>VDFB02163635.1:287835-326774 GCA_007258455.2 Sequoia sempervirens
TTGTAAATGCAATCTATAGTAAGAAGAATGACAGTCACTTGAGATATGACAATCAAAAATAGGCTAAGCAGTGACAAGATAATAAAGCTCAAACCTTGCATAGTAAAGTGGAGATTTTAGCAGTGAGTTTCCTTACCCCCTTGTTGACCTTAAGGGTTTTTCAAATGCTTTTGGTAGTGTTAGACAAGGAAAATGCAATCAGGGAATGACTGTCCAAATGAAGTAATAGTGGTAATCATAGGTTCAATGTTTCTTCTTATCCATTAATATTGTATAATGGAGGTAGTGGATTGCATGTTTGAGCAGTGTTTTGAGACTCACCAAAGATGGGAAAATAGTGAATAATACCTTGTGGACTGTGAAGTAGTGTCAATAAGGTTGAAGGATCTTAAGAACTACAATACTATGAAACAATGAGTCCCCTTTAGTAAGTAGGCAGTTTATAGAGCATAGTTTGATTTTATAGAAGGATGCTCATGAAGGAATCTTCAAGTGATAGTGAGTGAGTTGTTTGAGATTGCAGCTGAGGGTGCAATACCCAGTCTTAAAGGAAGTTAGCAAAGCAGTAAATGTGCAAGAAAATTGAATTGTACACAACAAACAATTCACAATGTTATCTTCCATAATGCCTTGAGTTTGAAGAAAAAAATCTCATTGTATCTTCATGATGAAAGTGTTGACCTTAATGGTCAATCACTGGCAACCATGATTTTAAAACATGCTATTGTTCTTATGGAGGCAACATTTTAAGCAAGGCAGTGAGTGGTGGTTTGGAACAATGGCAGGTATGAAGGACTTGCTTTATATGCATACTATGAAGTCTAGCTTAAGACATTGTTCTTAGAAGAGATTGAAGGCGGATTATGGAACTCAAGGGTTACCATGAAAATGATTAAAGCAAGGTGAGATCTATTTAAAAGCCAGGTCATGAATGTATTTAAAGATGTCACATGCAAAACCTAGTAGGCGGAGTAATGAATCTGATTGAAGAGGATAGTGTCTTTGGGCAGATTTAGGAGAATCTCCACATTATCTAATGCAAGGAAATACATCATTTATTTATTTAATTGTTAAAATAAATCATTCTAAACCCTATATAGGATACATTGATACTTCAAAAGCCTCTGAAGGAATTTGCAGATTATGCAAATATGTCAAGTAACATTCATAAGGTTTAGAAAATCTTGATCACTCTAGAATAGCCCATTAAACATGGGTTGTGCTTGAATGCACTACATAATTGATATAACACAACCACTCTGCATATCAACCAGAGTTATAGGCTCTTTATTGCAGCAAGAGGTAATCACTCTTCGATCATGCTATAATTACATCCTATCCTATTAAACTTGGGACAACCTGAATGCACCCAATGATGATTGACACCTACATTATACAGCCTGAATTAACTACATTATATGAGTGCCTCCATTTCTATCACAACATAGCCACATTAAACTTGGGTCACACATGAATGCATCCTGTATTTGTTATAGAACAACTGTGCCACATGACCAATACAGTTATGGATCACATAATTACAGTCACAAGAATTTGTTCCTCAGCTGTGATCTTATGGTGATTCCACACAACAAATCTGGACATGAAATTCTCAAAACCCTTAACCTCTAAAAATGAAATCTGATGAGATGTTGCCTTTAAAATATGATTTTAAACTTTGGAACTACAAATTTGACTTCACAACTGAATTCTACAAAAGACAATTACCCTCAACTGGCGATATCTTCTTGAATTTTTATGATTTTCCCAAGAAAATCATCCTTAGTTCTCCACAAAGCTGTCACAAGTAGAGGCAAAACACTATCGCCCAATGTCCGGTGAACTCACTTTTCTTTATATACGTACAATTTGATTTTTTAATTTCATGTGTTTGTCAAAAATTAGATGAAAAATGGCCCAGAGCATTTTGGCAGACGGGTTACCGTCGAGGAAATGTTGAAAGCAAGCGTCGAACTTTCAAAAATTGGAAATTACACATCAAGATTTTACAAGCACGGTGAACATCTGATTTTTACATATTTATTCGGACAATTTCATAAAGTATTTTCTGATCAAATGTATTAGTGTCCCATTCTACCACTTTCCTTCATATCTCCTTCCTCCTCCACTGTTTCATTTCTTCTACTCTCTCTCCCTCTTCCCCCTCCCTCTCCACACTCTCTCTCCACCCTCCACTCTCCACTCTCTCCACCCCTCTCCCCACTACTCTCCCACCCTCTCTCTCCCTCCAACCCCTCTCCCACTATCTCTCACTCTTCCTTTCCTCTCCCACCCTCTCCCACTCTCCCTCTCTCTCCCTCTCCACTCTCTCTCACTCTCTTCCTCCATCCCTCCCTCCCTCTCCCTCTCTCCCTACTCTCCACTCTCCCACTCTCTCTCCCCACCCTCTCCCTCTTTCCCTCCCCCCTCTCTTCCTCCCTCCCTCTCTCCCACTTTCTCCCACTCTCTCCCTCTCTCCCACTCTCTCCCACTCTCTCTCACTCTATCCCTCCATCTCCCACCCTCTCCCACTCTCTCCCACTCCCTCACTCTTTCCCAATCTCTCACTTTCCCTCTCCCTCCCTCTCTCCCACTCTCTCTCCCTCTCACCCCCTCACACTCTCAAGTCTCTCCCTTTTGAACCCTACCTACATTACTCTCTCTTTCTCACCATCTCTCTCCCCCCTTCTATTTCTTTCCCTCTCTCAATTCTCTCTCTCCCCCCCCTCCTCTCTCTCCCTTGCTCTCAATTCTCTCTATCCCACCCCCCTCTCTCTCTCTCCCTCCCACCCCCTCTCTCTCATGTCACTCCTTCTGGAAACCTACCTAGCTCTCTCTCTCTCTCTCTCTCTCTCTCTCTCTCTCTCCTACCCACCCACCCTACCTAGATAAATCCCTCTCACTCCACCCCCCTCTTTCTCTCCCTCTCTCAAGTTGAACTACCTCCCACACCCTCTCCCTCTCTCAAGTCTCTTACTCACACTCCATCTCTCTCCCACTCCCTCTCCCTACCTATCTCTCAAGTCTCTCCCTCTCACCCTACCTAGCTAAGTCCCCCTCACTCCAACCCCTTCTCTCCCACTACCTCTCTCTTAAAATCTCACTTCCACCCCCTCTCCCTCTCCCCATCCCACCCTACCTATACAACTCTTTCTCTCTCTCTTAAAATTCCCCCTCCCTCTAAAGACATACCTAAATACATACAAGCATAATACATATGTACATACAATCCTACATCCATACAAGCATACATACATACATGTGTAGATACAATCTTACATACATATAGGCACACATACAATATACATGCACTGATACATACAAGCATACATACATACATACAAGAATGCATACACACATACATACATACATGACACAACAACATACATGTCCATACAAACATGCAAATATATCAACAAGAATTAAATAGAGTGGAATTTAACATAAAGGAAGACATAACACGAGCACGTTATAACTCGCTCGTGTTATGTCTTGCTTGACATGTATCCTAGAGAAGCAAAAAAATGTCAAAACTAAGACATAACGCAAGCGCGATATAATGCGCTCGCATTATATTTTGCTTTGGGAATCCTCAAGCCTTAGCATTGGTTTTTTCCTTGGAATACCAACCCAAAGGCTTGGAGGGCATTCCCAATGACTAGAGACATTTTTTTTGCAAATTCTACAATTTTTCATATAATCGAGTTTATACTCACCGTAAAGATTGCATCTGGTTCAATATCAACAAAATCAAACACATGGGTAATGTTAGGTTCTCTCTTAGCTATCCAATGATGTAATTTTTTTCACTTTCTGACAATGTTAAGCCTTTCATCCACAATTTTTTTTTTTGTATGTCTTTTTTTTGCCAAAAAGCATTGTTTGGTGTTTTTTTCATTATAAATTAACTATTCATCAAAATTTCAAATAAATTACATTTTTAGAAACTAGACTCCATTCTACAAATTTATA
Source organism: Sequoia sempervirens (assembly GCA_007258455.2). Classification (NCBI taxonomy): domain Eukaryota; kingdom Viridiplantae; phylum Streptophyta; class Pinopsida; order Cupressales; family Cupressaceae; genus Sequoia; species Sequoia sempervirens. The sequence continues at coordinate 291,808 of VDFB02163635.1, forward strand.
AAAAAATCAATTACTTTCCAAAATTTGTAGGGGGGGGCATGGCCAAAATTCTACTTTTTAGGAAGTGCCCACTTAGAAAATTAGTAAAAAATAAAATATTCATTAAAAAATTATTAGAAAAATTGTGCATCAACTAGATACTATTAGCTAACTTATGACCGTAGAGATTTTAAAAATACTCAAAAAAGTTCACTTTAGGGTCATACAAGGTTGCTATGTGATGTTTTTCTGACAAAATAGCACCAATTTGTGTACATCCCTCTTTTAGAGAAGTAGACTCGAGACACTTTGATCCTTGTTTTTGTTCCATCTCAAAATTTTGAGTGTAACTATCCTCAATTTTAGGTCCAAGGTCAGTATTTCCTAATTTCAAAAAAAAAAGTGGCCACTTAAGCCCCCTTTTTGGGAACCATCTTGGTGCACTTACCCCCCTGAATCTCCTAAAATAATCTCTCCAAAAATAATTAAAGGAGAAAATTTGTAGAAAGATTCCATGCAAAATCTACTTTCTTTAGTAAACAACTAATTTTAAATAATTGTTAGTGGTTGCATGTTGCTGCATGCAAAACTTGTCCATTTATTAGCATCCAATTTATAACCCGAAATAATATTCTATTTATTCACCAATTTACTATCATTTATTAATTATAACGTTACATTATGATATATTATTATATAATTATCTATTTATTTTATTTTAATATTTCATTATACTTTTAATTTATTACAATTATGATTATACATTTATATTTATTTGTCACAACACCTTTTTATTTAATAACTTATTGTAATGCATTAAATAACCCAAAACACCATTTATCAAACATCTGATAAACAACAATAAAGGTCATTTCTAAATAGCTAACTTACTAAACAAGAATGTTCTAACCACAAGCAAAGAGTACCTGAGACATAAAATGAATCCACAAGCATTAGACATAAACATCATGAAAGGGTGAATCATGGAGTGGCACTACATCCTCCTCCTAAGATTCGACTTACTCCTAGAAGTCGCAAGGTTAGAATAAAAAATACACACATTAGTTCAAAATTTGTTAAGTAATACCACGTTCACCTTTCCTTTAACGTAAATACAAGAAACATTAGATAATCAAGCAAACCAAATGTCAAACAATTACCTAGACCTTAACCAAGGTCGAGAAGTAGGACCAACTAACCACACAAACATTAGACAACGTTGATGAGGTAATGAACTAGATACTCATCCTCCTTGAGGATGATGGCTAGGGTAGGGGATCTTATGTTATCTTCAAACAACTTTTCCATTGGGTTCAAGGCACACTCAAGCCTGCTAATTCAGGTGGAGTCGATGCCTAGTACCTGCAACCTGGAGCAAAAAAAAATGGTTGAACATATATACATAGTCATACAATCAGGCACACCGTGAAAGGAAATCACAACGTAGTAGGGTACTCACAAGTGAGTAATGCGACATTGTCCCTTTCACCAAAACACATCAAACAAGTAACCACATCTACACATAACTATCGGTTACATAACAATCAGAATAATAATCACATAATGGTCACAGTAAAATAATCACATACTGGTCATAACAATGCATCTAATGTCATGTAATACATCAAGCTAGTCCGTTACCTCAAAATGCTACACTTCCATAAAACACAACATAATTTTGCACACAAAGCACACATTTTACATTAAATATCCATTATTTATAGACAAGGCATTCCACTATATTCATTATTCAACACTAAATCTCGTAACATATGTGACACAAGATCATAATTTTACACCTTTTTAGAAGCATGGTAACACAATTCATCATTGCATACACACTATATTCATGATTTAACATACAATCTTCACATACACACACAAATTCACATCACCGGGAATCACATCACAAGGCTACACAATGGTCCATAATGCATCCTCGATAGAAATAATATCGGTGTATTGCACACTACATCAAGGGTCCTATCATTTCCACCAATTTTTGCACCATTGGACAAACACCACCAAAGGATAAGTCTCAAATTATTAGGCGAGGATGACAAAAGGGAGAAAACATAATTTCCAGAGTATAAGCAACTAGGACAATGTAATAGGCTCATATGAACCCAGAGTACCCAATGTATGAACCTAGGCTCTGATACCAGTTGTAACATCCCGCCAAGGAACCCCAAAGGACAACACAACCATAAAACAATAATGGAATAAATTTTTTTTATAAGAAATAATAGTTAACTACATAACATATCATAATGTACAATCTAATCCTAAGCCCTTTAAGGTTCCATGACTAAGCTACTACCACAACTATAAACGAGAACTAGAATCATTTCATTAGCCATGATTTAACTAACAATCTAGAGTTCATTTTAAACCATCACATTAAATGATTTACAATATGAATTTCCATAATATGTCATCGAATAAACAACATTAAAGATCATTTATAAATAACTAACAAGTATGAACAAATTACATTACATGAGAGTACATCATAATTCGTTACATCATTACATTGTTTACAGTAATGCTTCCCTGAATACAACTAAGAAGAATACACCAAATTACAATAAATGGTACAACTGATATGCAAGTCCAATACATATACATAAAATGTTGTCCTCTCAAACTGGAACATGAACTGGAAATTGCTACACAAGGTACAACCTCCATGCACATGAACAAGCAACAAGGAAACCCAATGGAGGAAAAAGCACCAACCTCACGACAATTTGGAACCCTAAGGTTAACCCCCTATGCTAGGAGATAACATAAGGTCCCACTACAAACAAACAATCAAGAAGATAGTAGGCTAACATGAACAAGGTTATACAGGACTCGAAACAACACAACCACAACATGAACATCACATAAACACATACATCACTTCCAGAGGTATTCACATACAATAGATGGGAAAACATAACTAGGGAATGCTAGACTTCAATAGGGAAGAGTGTCATTGCATATTCCTGGCATGGGTTATCCTGATAGTCTCTCACTAGACGCCGACCCCCATCTATGGTTATCCTAACAGTCTCTCACTAGACACCAACCCCATAGGGTGACACAAGCGAAACCAACATTCCTTTTGTGAAGACAAGGAAGTTGATATTTCCAACCAAGCCTTCTCAACCCATCCTTAGCCTAAACAAGCACTACAGGCATGGGTGAGGCATCCAATTATCTTTTTTATGTGAAAATTACCCATTCCCCCCAATTCATTAATTAGATTATCATTGAATTATGAAACTCCCAAATGGGTTACCCTGGACACCACTTTGGGTTTCGGCCCCTATTGAGAGCCACTCCCCCTACTTGCAACTAGTAGACCCTACACATCAACCAAGGTAAAAACCATTTTGCACACTTAACAAATTCACATGAATCCCACACACAGAGCAAGGTATTGACCATCTTGCTCACATATCACATTCACAAGAATCTGGACACAGTGCAAGGCATTGACCATCTTGCACATTTACCATGGTCACATGAAACCATACCAAGATAAAAGGTACACCCTTAGGGTTTTCAATTTGCACAAAGCACATATCCCAAAACATTACCTTACCACCTCAAAAGTGAAAACCATCTTAAAACCATACACATTACAATACTCCCTCATAGCCTCTGGAAACTGACCTTAACACTTTACATATGACTCCCACTTTCAAAAATTTACCCAACTTCAACCATTAAACAAACACTTGGTCCAATAATCAAGCTACACAACCAATTAAACAAAGTAGAAGTTATAACCATCACTCATTAATAAAATACAAATAAATTTGTTTAACAATATACAAAACAGTAAATGGATTATTTCACACTAACACAATTATAACCTCTTTAATCCATTTAATTCTTTTCCAACAAGACAACAATCATCTATGATCCAATTCCTTGATACTCGACTATGTATGTCAAACCTAGATACTCACATAGAGGTAAATCACTAGGGAAAACAATTAGAGAATCTACTCTTCATGAAATGACTAAACCAAACTTCTAATAAAGAAATAACAAGGGAAAACCCTTACTTCTATAGGTATAAATATACATACCAAATAACCATCTAGAAATTAGTTGTAACAAAATACACGATTCATGAATTACCATTCGAAGTGGTATGTTATGAAGACTATGCTTCTATATTCTCTTAACACCAAATGAAATGCTCCATGCACATATTCAAGAAGATAAGGTAATCAATCGACAAATTCCACATACTAAATTAAGAACTTTCTAACTTTTAGAATACCCGATTAAATAGCTATAGTATGCCATGTATCTAAATTGGTAATACTAAATAATTCCTAATGATCGTTTAATCTACTAACTAAAATTTTCATTTTGATTGATAATGATACTATTGAAAGCAATGGAGACACAATTTTCAATTAATAACTATTTCCTTAACTCTCTTTAAGAATTATATTAGCAATTTAGAACAGCGAGGTTAAACAACATGATATAATATTTAATGGTCACAATTTCCCTATATTTATTTCCCAATTTTTATATCTAACAAAACCAATTTATTATAAAAGGCATATATTCTTTTACTAAAACCACAATTTATAAACATGCATATATACTTATATATATATATATATATATATAAAGTATATATAAATATAAAAGTTTCTATTTGCAGTGTAGTCACAAAATTAATGATCATATTTGACGACAACAAGTGTAAGACCCTTACAAAAATTGATTAGAAATCAAAGTAAAAACACTAATCCTACTTGAAGGTTACATATGTTGCATTCATTAAATTTTAAATGCAAATCTAAGTTCATCAAATCTGGCATATATAGTTCTCGCTTTCCCTATGATGAATTTCAAACACAAGTCTCTTTTGTAAAAAGTAAACAACATTTACCTAAGAACTCACTCAACATATAATATATATATAAACAATGATTTAAAATAAATATATATATATATATATATACACTACTATATTTGAAGTTTCATTAAGTTTTTAAGGCCGGGTTTATAGTTGGACATTTTTCTTCCTATTTAAGTGATAGGCTTGTTTATTAGATATTATTGGTGGAATCACCTCAGCATTCGAGTATCATCAAACTAGAAGGAGCAAAGAATAAACTAACATACATTTTGTACTCAGATATTCAATAGTAATTGTCAGACATATTCAAGTTTAACTTTCATTAGTGTTTATGGCTTATTAATAATGTAAAAGCAACTAACAACCTTCGATATACAAAGGGACATCTTTCTATAGAGATTTATAAAAGTAATATTAGAAAAAGCTTGTTCATGCCCTGAATATCCAATTACTTAGGACTCTGAGGGATTACTTAATTTCTAATAGCAGGAGTTCAATAATTCAAAATTCAATACTATTTAGGAAAGTAATAGATAAGAAGGTGTAAACTTAACTCTAGAGGTGACATGAAGATATTTCTAATACGGGTGTTGAAGTTGGTTTTCTTTTTCTTTGTTTACTGGAAATACAGGAATAGATGTTGTAATAAAGGTGTTGATATTTAAATAATCGACATAGTTATAAAGGTTCCATTCACATTGGCAGTCCTTGTTGGATACCGAGTATCTACATAGGTTGTATATTTCAAATTTTCTAGATCGTTCCTTCAAGTCGCCTAAAACACAACTAAAGATAGATTACAAACATGACTAGGGAAGAATACTAAATACTTCTCTTTATATGACGATAGTGCATTGGGTTGACCTTCATTCCTATGCTGAAATGAGAGCTAAGGGACAAGGTATGCGCATTCATCAAAGATGATTGATAGAGGAATTTTTGGGAGATATTCAAGTCGCCACAAAGAGATGTCACCTCATGGAACACAATGGTTACAAGACTGCCCAGTTTCTACCTTCTTTTGTCACCTCATAGAGATTTTCAAAAGGAAGGTTGCTTGATTTTTTTTGAAAAAACACCGAATCTCCCAAAAAATCTCTCCAAATATAATTACAAGAGAAAAGTTGTAGAAATATTCCATGCAAAATCTTCTTTCTTTAGTAAATAACTAATTTTAAATAACTGTTAGTGGTTGCATGTTGCTACATGCAAAACCTGTCCATTTATTAGCATTCAATTTATAACCCGAAATAATATTCTATTTATTCACCAATTTATTATCATTTATTAATTATAACGTTGCATTATGATATATTATTATATTATTATTTGTTTATTTTATTTTAATATTTCATTACACTTTTAATTTATTACAATTATGATTATACATTTATATTTATTTGTCACGACACCTTTTTATTTAATAACTTATTCTAATGCATTAAATAACCCAAAACAACATTTATCAAACATCTAATAAACAACAATAAAGGTCATTTCTAAATAGCTAACTTACTAAACAAGAGTGTTCTAACCACAAGCAAATAGTACCTAAGACATAAAATGAATCCACAAGCATCAAACATAAACATCACGAAATGGTGAATCATGGAGGGGCACTACAAGAGTAGAAAGGTGGCAGAATTATTAGTTTTTTTATAGTCTTTAGAAGCTCAGATTTTAGTATATATAAAGGTACTCTCTACCATTTGTTACACTTTTGATTTTGGTTACTCTATTGTTATTCTGTTGTATTTTCTATGCAAGTGAGTTGAGAGCTTGAGAGTTAGTGAGTTGCTTTGTTATTTTGCATTTGTAATTGTTGAGAGAATTGGTAAGAGGCTAGAAGTGGGAATTGGGTTGATCTTAGAGGAAGTAGCAAGCGGGTTTGAGGAATTAAGCTAGGAAGGAAGAATTATCAGTTGGAGCTTTTATATAGGCATGCTGATTTCTATTCCTTTGTTATTTATGTTGGAAAGGTTAATTATTTACGGTTGCCATGTTTGGAAAGGAATGATTTAATTGTGTGTTATGATGCTTGGATATGCTTGCATGTTTCTTAGTTGATTGTTATTTTTGTGAAACCTTTCAATTTGGTTTATACTTATATAGACATATATATCCTATATTTTAATTTATATGAATGTGTTCTATTTATACTTTACGTAGATTGTCAATACTATATGTATGTAGCGTGATATAGAAGTTTCTTTGAGTTAATTTAGTAGCAATGTCATTTTATCATGGGTTAATAGTTTGGTTATTCTTGCTAGGGTTAGTATAATCCATGGGGAAAGGGGGTAACCTATGTATGGAGTGTGAATGGTCAAAACTAAATTGAGCTAGGAAGGTGGGTGGACAGATGACTCTCACTCAAAGTACTAGGTGATGAATTCTTTGGCCAAAGTAGTGTAAGTGGCCACTATTTACACTGTCAATTCACTATGATTTTGGGTTTACATACTAGGTAGGGATTGTCATACATGTAGGTTGTAGCCACAATATGGTAGCTCTAGATATGTAGGACACAACACCATGCTAAAAAAAGGCTAGGATTATGAGGTTACCAAACCAATCTCTTCGTCAAAGGGTAGGGCCATCTTACTAGCTTGGTAGATGTGTGGGGGACCATAGTAAGTCCACTGTTGGCAGAAAAGCACTTGAGTGATGTTTCTCCTCACACAATTGGCGACCAAGGATTGAAGAAGCATATTCTAGACCATTTGTATTTCTATTTCAGTAAACTTGTTGAAGCTATGTATGTAATCTTGTATCCATCTCTATGGAAAATTGTAAATGTGAAATGTCATCCTGAAATTATGTAATGTGAAATCATTACTTGTAATAATGAAATAATTCTTTGATTATGTAATCTGAAATCATTACTTGTAATAATGAAATAATTCTTTGATTATGCAATGTGAAAGTTTGGAATGTTTTGTTTCAAATGTGCATTAGTTATACAATTGAGAAGAAAATTTTTATAGCTCATAATGTTAGTAGCATAAAATGTTCACTTGTGGGTAAAACATAGTAAAATTTATTAGGTTGAATAATGGGAAAGTTACAAATGTCAAAGTAATTGCATATTTGCTTAGGTTGACTTTGTAAAAACTATATATTGTAATTGAAAATATTTCATTTATCACCATCTAGTTACTAGTTATGCAATGTGAAGTAATTCTTTGAGTTTGAAAGATGTGCAATGCAATGTAATCAATGATGTGAATTTAAACTACAAAAATCTATTTTCTACAATTCATTGGTCGAACTCTTTATTTTATTTGCTCTCTATATCTCTATGCTATGGAAATGCATTTTAATTTTGCTACTATGGTTGCAACTATAGAGACTAGCGATAAAGGGATCAAATTTGGTGAAGTTTCCTAAGGAAACCAAATTTAACAGTACACTATAACATGAGTAAAAATGATAAATGTAATTCATAAACTATTAAAGTGCAAGATTGTCAAAAATCAATATCTATATAACATGTTATCCATAATAGCTCAACCATTATAAACTGATTATATATTCAAATTTTAAGTTTCAAAATAGGAAACCATGTAGACAATGAAACAAAATATGTCGAATATCAATTTTTATATATAAAAGTGTAAAGTAATTGTGTATCTACATACACAAATTTGTTATACATTCCAACTCAAAACAATATTTACAAAATGTGGTATCTACCATCTCATGGTCTATATATATACAATGTATATATCAAATGACTATTCCATGTCAACAAAATCCTAAGCTTTTGGCGGATCTCCAAAACATAGCCTCTTCATGCTACCTGATGGATGAGATGTCTGCACAAAAATAATTTGAACCACAAATTAAATTAATTAGCTCTCAATGGTAAATAACTTAAACTACTAAATAGAAAGTTATCTACTATTTTTTATAACTTTCAAAATAACATCTAATCACCATATTAAACTATAAATTAAAGTGTAATTCAATTATTTAGTACCCTGAGCATTTTTTCTTTGGCTGTCATACATTAAGCAAATGATGGTCCCTTAGGACGCTCAAGAGTCCTACCATATTTTCTTGGTCCTAGATCCATGAATGTGGATGGTGGCATACTCTACAAGAAGAAAAATAAAAATGATAAAATTAATATATAATTGCTAACAAAAAAACATAAACTAACATATATCTACATATATATCTACAAACTTAAATAGATCTACTAGATATAAAAAAACTATATACCCAAATACGTGATGCAACTGAGATAATTGATTAAAAGGAAATCATCATGGTAAAAGGTGTGGCATTAGCCACACCTGGAGCACACTACAAAAGTAAAAATAAGATCAAGATATAAATTAGTATGTATTTAATTATTCATGATTTAAAGGATACGCGTACAATAAAAAAATTTCACATGTAAAAAAATAATACCAATGTATTTAGGCCAAACTCAATGGCTGAAAGAGTGTCATGTTGCACATCTCTAATCTATTCCTCCATCATCAACTGTTCAAACCCACTTAGATATACATTAGTAAGATATACTAAATTTGTTATAATAATTTTAAATGATATTCACTATCAAATAAATTTAAGTTTTACAAGTGTACAAAATATTGTTGTTGTTGCTCCTCATTTGCATCAGTGAAAGGCATTGCACCTATTCCTCCCTCACATGTCTCTGCTGCACCTATAGTATGCACTAGTGCCTCATCTCCTCCAAGTGATGCATCATGCACCTCATACTTAGATGTGTCTAGGGGAGGCTCATTTATATCTCCTATAGGACCTAGACATGTATGCCTACATGTAGTACATGATGAGGCACACAAATATGCCCGGATGATGATTCTGCACTAGTATCAACTAAGGCACAAGGAGTGCCACCCTATGGAAGCTAAGTGAACTATGATGATTGTGTAATAAAATGGTTAGTCAAAGAGTGTATGGCCAAGAGACTATGATGGGTTGTATTGGCAACAAGGTTTGGATGGGGTGCTAGAGGTGGGGGAGGACTATGAGGAGGGGGAACATAGGGACCTTGCATAATACACATTTCCCTAGGTCTATGTTGGGGAATACCCATACCCACTCCCTAAAAATACCTGAAATCAAAATAGTTGACATGTCTTCCTTAAAAAAAAATTGCATATAATTTGTTGAGAAAGTATAGAGGGACATCAAGATTGTTGTTGGATAGTTTATCAAAAACCATCCACCAATGATCCTAAAATTTTATCACTATGTCCTAATGGGTACACCATTTTATGGAAAATTTTGGTTTGCATAAACCAGCATTTTGTCATATTTTTTTATCCACAAAAAGTTGTGCTAAATCGGCTTTAGATATTTCTAATTTTTTAATATCATCATACCCCAAACCATTTTCATATTCTAACCTTTTCCAATTTCTCCATTCTTGAAATGAAGCATGTTGCCTAGTGATGTACCTAACATGATTAATTATGGCCTCTATATTCAATGTAACTGATCACAAATGTTGGTGGGTATGGTATCTCTCAGCAATGTTTCTTAATTTAGTAATATTTATTTCAATTAGGTCTTGAATTGAAGGAGGGTTTGCTGGAGGAAGATTTGCTGGAGGAGGGTTTACTAAATCTTGTGCCATTTAAACCCTCTTGTAAATTATAAATTTATAAATTAACATAGTTTTCAACTACTTCCTAAATATTCAACAAAAAAACCTAATATTTTGTTTAAAAAAATATAAACTATCAAAATAATCCAAAAATATGCATTTTAACAATACCTTTTTGATGCAAAAATCGATAGGAAATGCTTGGAATTCATTGAAATTTCTTGGAATTGTAAGACAACTGCTTGAAAATGGATATCAGTTATTTCTGATAATTTTTTGCTCTGTCGTGAACAGTCACTGTTAAAATGATTGTTCACAACCCCTTTTTAATAATGCAAAAAACAAATATATGTTTTCTAGAGCTATGCATAGCTCTCAAAAATGGATATCCATTTCTTAGAGCTTTGTAATTTTTTAAAATATGAGATATATATATGATATATTAATATATGATAAAAAAATAAAATAAAAAATAAATTAATATATTACCATAAATTAGTATATATTAATGATACTAATAATATATTAATATTAATAATATAATATATATAGTATTATATAATATATAATATTATGTAATATGTATAATAATATATTATTATCGTATATAATTATATAGTAATATATTATTATAGTATATTATTATATAATTATATATTATGTATCGATGTGACAAGAGTCATTAATTCAATGTAAGCCTCAGGCACATTGTGATAGATGGGGATGTTCTGGTCTTCAATGCAAAATTCAGGCTTGTGGGTTGGATGGGCCTCTAAAGGTATGCCATGTACGTAGGGAAGGTGTGTGTTGGAGGATGTTGTGGCAATCTTGGTGGCGAATTGGAACTGTGGTGACATGTTGACTCGTATACACCTAGCAGTGGATGCAACTGAATCCTACGAAGCTTGTTGTCAATTCATAATTGAAGTGTGTGAATCTTAAATGTGATCTCATTTCCGATCAAGGTAGGCTCAAATGGTGGTATGCTGATGGGATTAATGAGTGAGATTAGCCTGATCATAGGTGGCAACATATGTTGGTGGGCTGGCTTCTCCATTCCATGTTGCTTGCAAATCTAAAAAATCACAAGAACATCAAATCAAGAAAGTAAAATTAGTGACCATAATGGAAAGGCAAGTTCAGATTCTACAAATAGATGGTGGGTTGTGGGCACTTTTCCATTCCATTTCCAAGAGCAAAGGGTGACGAGTGTAGTTTGTCTGGGTGCCATAATGGAAACACTAATTTTCCTTAGCTCCATGAAATAGCAGATGGCTTTTTGTGGGGGGGATCACTAAAAAGAGGTTGAAGTCCATCATGGAGTCAGGGCACCCATTGATTGTGGTGACAATGAAAAGGGTATTGGGTAGGAAATTCTTGCTTACATTTCACCAGTTCAGGGTAAATTTGAACATTGTTGCAATGTTCCTAGCCGTCCTCCTATACATGGGGGTAAGTAAGGAGAAGGAAAAACTATTGTGTCAAAAGGTATTTCAACACACCTTTCTAGATGAGATCAATGAAGCCCTTGACAATGTGGACCCCAACCTCATGATCCCACTTCCCCATAATTTCTACATGTCTCTGGGTCATGGGGCTGAGGTGAAGAAGTTCTTAGTTGTCCGAACATTGGAGATAGAAAATTGGAAAAGAGATAGGGAAGAATAAACAACATCATCTTCTTAATGAGGGTAGCTGGCATTGCTCGGGCTGCAGGTTTTGGCTAGATAAAGAACTTCGTGGGGGAGGTGGGGATGGTTCTGGAAGAAGATGAGGATGATGACATCGACTGGGAGCTAAGCGAAGGTGAGGAGTTGGTGAAGGGAGACTACAGGGACATTGAAGCCAAGGCAAACACTCTGGCTCATCATGCCTATGGAAACGAGTGCTCGATGGTGGCAAGTGATTTGGCTATGAGGAAGACACACGAGGAGGAGGTGGAGGAAGATGATTAGCCTAGGTTGCTATGTAGTTGTAGTATTGCACTAGAAAGGATGAAAATTGTGCTCTAGATGCTAGTTTGTGGTACTGGTGTTTTGAAAAACTCTGGTTTTTTGTTGTAAAAATGAATAGTAGTCTAGTCCATTGTAGCCCCAAATTTTGTACTAATGGGTGCCATGATAGGAGTATACAATAGGGTTGGACTTGGTGTAGTTTGTCTAGATATCATAGTAGTTGTGTATGCTGGGGTATATGGTTAGTTATCATTTGAAACACCAATGTATGGAATGGGTGACAAATATGCATCAAATGTACATCTCCTTTTTGAAATTAATACAATGGGTGCTACCCCTTAGTAGTTATTCAATGATCAAAAAAATATAATTATATATTATGTAATATGTATAATATGTCTAATCTGCGCAATATGGGTGTTACCCCTTAGCAATTATTCAAGGATCAATAATGTCTACCAAATTAGTAAAGCTTCTGAGAGGTACAAATAACATTGTAGAAGCACAAGCTTTGTTACATGGGTTGCAATTAGCATATGATCGTAAAGCTAAAAAACTAGAAATTGAAGGTTATTCATTAATCATTGTGAATGCTTGTAAAGAAAAACAAATTTTTAGTTGGAAAATTAGATATGTCCTCCAGCAAGCATGGAAGTTGTTTCCTAAGTTTGGAAATGTGCAAATTAAACATATCTATAGGGAAGGTAATCTACTTGCAGAAAAACTTGCAAACATTGGATGTGCATAAAACTAGTGTGAACAAGTATATGGAAGTAGTATGGAAATTTTTCCTCAAGACTTGATTGAAACTATTAAAAGGGAAAGTGTTGCACTCTAAATAATGGAGTGGAGCTAAGTAAAAGTTGTTTGTTGTTAAGAAATTGAAAAGATCCTATAATATCACTATCCTTTAAAATGCAATGTGGAGGATTACATTTGTATAATGTGAAATTTAGTCATGATGGATAATTTATATCATCTCTTGATACAAAGGTATGAGTAGTTCAAGGTAATATGCAAAGGTATGGTGTGAACAAATTCAAATTTCACATATTTAAAGAAGTAATATGCAAGTTATAGCAGAGGATTTAAAAAATTTCTTTTGAAAAGGAAATGAATACTAGAAAAGGGTGTGGAGATAAAAAGTGTGTATGCATAATAAAACAATTTCTATGTATCAAGAAGATATTTGTATAAGATATTGGTTTGAGAGCTATGTTAAAGATAGTAACATATGGGAATATTGCTAAAGTGTTAAGTTGTTGGTATTCATTTTATGCACATGTTTTGCTAGAAAAGGTCATCATTGTCATTGTACAACAACGACTAGATCATTTTTTTAAGGTCAAGTCAGTTATCCCCTACCGTGCATGAATGTGTGCAAATTCTTGATCCTCTATATAAATCATGACAATGCAATTGTAATCTATAGAACGAAAGAATGAAATGGCATGTGTTTAATCAGCCAAAGCAGGGAAGATATAATCTTTTACATGATTATATGTGTTGTGGCATGAATTTATCAAAACAACTTTTAAGAAGAAACTCATCAACCGTAATGGAGGTACGTATTTTATTTAACAAGTGTCAATTTTTTGCGGGTCTTAGAAAAATCGGATGCGTCCGTGGCTAAAATATCATGAAGTTGAGTTGGATCAAGTGTGGGATAGGACACTCTCGCATGTGGCAGACTCTAATTTGGTTCTATTTTTTTGGGAAAACTTTGAATTCCACTTCTATTAAAGTGAATGGCTATGTAGAATTTTTTTGGAATTATGCAAACGTGGAAGTAAGATGGTAGGATAAAAATAATCTAGTAGCATACTCAAAAAGATGTAAGACTTGGATTATGTTTGTGGGTGCTCAAGGTCAACTGGAATAGAGCGTTGGGGTTACTCCTGGTAGTTTCTCTAACGGACCGTATGCTTTTTGTTCAAAGGAAAAGGATAAAATACTTATTTTTCTTTGTTTCAGATGTTTGTTTTTCACAACCTGTAGTTTAGTTTGTTTGTATCCAGTAATGCACTTTCAGAAAATACTGGTTGTTAAAACATAGTGTGATTCTGCTATGGCATTATGCAGAAAGTTTGAAAGTTTCATTCTATGGAGAATCTCTTGCTACATGAAGATTATAGTTTAAGGGTTTTCTCATAACAATATTGCTATCCCATTCAACTTTTTGGGTAGTGTGTTGTGCAGGGTCCATTGAGCTTTTCCACATATCTTTGTTGCATTCACTCACCTTCAGCCTCAACTTTGTCTACATATTTCATCATGGAGTTTATGCCATGAAATACCAGAGCTTCTTTTCCCATACAAGAGTGGGAGGTTTTGTTCTCAAAAGCATTGGATAGAGATCAGCTATCACATATCTTTAACATGGATTGCTTACCTGTATACAAGTGTTTGAAAACTCTGATTGGAGATGACATCTTGCTTCCTTTAGCTCAAAGATTAATATTACCTTTAGAATTGGTTTCAATATTTGTTTCAAATGTGTTGGACCTAAATCCAAACTATCAGGATATGGTTAAACTTGCAAACATAGTCATTAAGGAATTGTTCTTGCAGGATAATGCATTACATAAGAGCATACAAAAATATAATTTCTGGAAAGGGGAAGCATATGTGGGTGGGATTTTTCCCAGGCACTATTTGCACCATAAGGTTGGCTACAAAAATGTATGCACTGCAATGAAAATATCCTTGGAGAATAATTCATCAAGTTATCTATACAGAGCATTAGCTCACCATCATTTTGAAGTAGGGGATGATATGTTGAGGAGCTTCAAACTAAAATACCATGCATTGTCATTTATATTAACTGATCACTATCATCATGAAGACAACTCCAACAAATAAATGGCTAAATAGAAAGAGGTGGTGGAATCTACAAAATCTCAAGCTGAACAAAGTAATATAAATGCACATCAAGTCAGGACAATTACACAAATACCAGATATGAACATCACAACAAAATCTCAATCAACTCCACCGACATATTAGAGCATGCATAAAGGGGAAACCTGGGTGGAAAGCACGTCTGTAGGAAATGCTTGAAAGCATGAACTTTTAGTTTTAGCTTTTAATCAGTTGTTTTAAAATCTAGCAAGCTGATATGGTTTAGGTTTCCTTAGAATTTTGAAAAGATCAAAATTGCCTGAAAGCATGATCATGTTGGGATCATGACTTTTGTATCTAACAAGCTGATATCCTATAGGTTGCCATAGAATTATGATTTTAGACTTGAAAAGAAATATTATTGTAATATGTTACTTTATTATATTTAAATATATTAAGTCAGTTGATAGCCTTTTATTGAATATATGTGTGTGTGTATAATAATATATTAATATAATATATAATAATATAAAAAATATATTATATTATTATATCATATAATAATATAAAAAATATATTATATTATTATATTGTATACATGTACTCGACATGAGGAATTGAGAGATTCCAATAATGAATATCTGATATATACATAGTGGATATTTGTTGTTAAACCTTATTTATGTATCAGATATTTGTTATTAATGGATATCCATTTTTTAAAAAGCATATATCCGTTAATAATAGATATGCATTTTGCTTTGGCCTTCACCTTTGCAAAATGTACTTTTTACCAACTTGACCAAAAAGTCAAATGTGATTTCTACACTTTTCACTTCCTCATATCACGGTTTTTTGTTGCATTGCCATTGTTTGCCCCCCCATGATCCTACATAGACCCTAGTAATATATCACTAATATTAATAATAATATAATAATAAAACTATAAAAAAATATATATAAAATAATATATAATTATATATTTTTATAAAATTAATAATTGAGATCCTTATCTTAACCCAATTATTAATAATATAATATAATAATAATAATAATAAGTATCGCTTGCCAAGGTGGATATTTACATAAATGCAGATAGTCACACTTGGTGTGCCACCTCGTCAACTGACAACGTTGGCTAACTTGGGTGGAATCATTCTTTGGAGAATGCACTATTCATCATCTAATCAAATAAACGTTTCCTTTCACAAATCTGAGCACAAATTATATGATATCCAAATTGAGAGGGTGGAAATTCATTTCACATGAATGTAGGTAATTATTTTTTGGCCTCTGCAAGTGTGAGATGGAGGCTAAACATTATTTATAGGCTGGCTCGATGGACCAGCACACACAAAGATGTGCACAATGCCTTAAAAATAATTTTAATCTGACTATAATAATATAATTTAGGTATAGTTAATGCAAGGTATAGGGTATTTGGAGTTTTGGTGATGAAATGGCTGGAAAATCAAGGTTTATTGGTGTGTGTTTGCAAATACTCTCATGAGCATTGGTGTTGATACACCCATTTAGTTAGATTTAAGCACAGTGAGGCAAATGGCCTTCAAAGGTAAGGTGATGAACCAGAGGTTGAAGCGGATACTCCTCAATGATGATGCCCTAACCCTGGTGGTGGTAAAGATGATTCTAGGTGATGGTTTTATGGAGGATTGCAAGGCTTATCAGGTTGACACCAATATTGTATCTCGGTTCCTGGCAGTTCTGTTAGATATTAGCACTCCTAAAGCCATGGTAGAGACAATGGTAAGGAAACTATTTAAGGTTGATTTGCTAGTGGGGCTGAAGGAGATTCTTTATGAGGCCATCCTAGGGGTCGGAGCTCCCTGACCATGGGATATGCCTCTATTATAAGATCCTAGGGAGGTTATGAAGTATTGCCCATTCTTTCTTGATCTCAAGGAGATGACACTCATTGAGCATAGGCAGTTTGCTACAGTTGGGGTGAATTATTTGAAGAAATCATTGCAGTTGGTTACGTACGAGGTCAATTCAACTGGGTTCCAGAGTTTCAGTCATTTGCTCATGCCTGTGGGTTCATATAATCACTGTGGTAATTGTGGGTTTGACCTTTGTCTATGTAGTTGCTATGGTCAATATATAGTTTATGTCAGTATTTAGTCTAGTGATATTGAATAGTTTGTATGATGTTCTTAGTGAAATAGGATATATGTATCTAAAGTTTTGGATTTCAATCCTGGGTATGGCTCGCAGGTTGCTCAGTCATGGTTTGCTTGCCTAGTCTTACCATGTTTGGCTTCAAAGACAATGCATCAGGGGTGGTAAATGGATCTTGGTCATGGCATTAGGGACACTGCATTTTGTCACCTGCTTTGCAGAAGCTATAACTTTCTTTTTTGATATTAATATAAATTACCCTTACACATCAAAAATAATAATACTAAGTATAATAATTTTAATATAATATTTATAATTTAATAATATTATTAATTATGATTCAATTGTCTTATTAAATTATGGCTTTTTATATCTTTTAGGTTAAAATTTAAAAATACTCAAAGAATGATATATCTTAGCATATACTATATTATATTATAATAAATTACAATATATTATAAACAAACAAATAAGTATACTAACAATAAACATACTATAATATTATATATATTAGTAAGAATAATTTTAATTATATTAATATATTAATACAATAAACTATTATATACATTAATTAAATTATTAATTAAACAAAAAAAACAAATTAATAGTTATATTAAAAATAATATAAATATTAATATATAGGTAAAAAATTATTTTAACCATTAACATATTATAATATAATAATCATATAATAATAATTCCTAATATAATAACTATATATTAATACATTCTTATTTAACTATAACAATATTAATAGTTATAAAAAATTTTTTTTGCTAGATAAGTGCAACTGTGTTGCATATATTAATATTAGATAAGAAACTTACATATAGTTCAAAATGATTGATACAATCCATCATTATTACTACAACAAGGCTCTAGGGAAGCTTAGGCCTGAGCATTATCGATATGAAAAAATTTACAATAGGCAAACATTAACATTTTATCAACCTACCCCTCAGGGGGTGCAAAATTCTCTAATCATCACCCTCTCGTCAAACTCCTTTAGCCAATCCAGGTCATAAATCACCACTAGATTATTCACCTTCTTTAGAAATTGGCACCCCATTTCGGTCAAAAGCTAGTGTTGTCTCAGTATTTGTGTGTGAAAATTCCCCAAAGAGGGGATTCATTCTATCACTGTTGCATCCTCAATAACCCTCTTGATGTCCTTTGATCACAACAAGCCTACTCCATACTTGGCCACTATAAGCACTTCCTCCAACCCTTGCAAATATTTCTTCTTAAAGAGAATTAGAGCTGATCCATAATCATATCCTTGTCCTCTCTCAAGTATAGCACTAACACCACTAAGTGGGAGGTAATTTTTGTATTGACCTTGTGGTGGCTATCATCAACCATAAAGTTCACCCCTAGGACCCATTTGATGGCTTTCCTTGTTCACCCACTATGATCCTTTAGAATGACCTTCAATCTCTGGTCCACCACCTCCCCTAAGACTTGCATATGCCTACTCTGGTTGGTTAAGCTCACTAGCATAACCATCATCTCCCCTCCTCTAGCTCTCTAGACCATAACCTGACACCCATTCTTTTGGAAAGACAATAATTTAATGGAAAATCAGCTCTCTTCCCACACAAGGGTCATGGGAAGAGAGGCATCCACTCACACTCTTCCGTGCCTAATAAATATCTCACAATCTATGGAAAATCTACCACTCTTCATAACAACCATACTTGGCCACCACTTGTCCATGTTTCTAAAGCCAACTTTGATGTACCACCTCATGCCATTTTGGATGAACATGCCACCTTTGCACCCTCTTTCTCCAACTCATTACCCTTGAACATTGGTGACTTTATTGGCCAAATTATCCACCTCACCATTTGTAGCACCCCTCCATTTTGTTTTTTTGGTCGAACAATGTTTGTTATGTATGTTTTGCTTTGTCAGCACATTGGTTATAAACTTGACTACTTTGACCACTAATTGTTAAGCGATGTAAACATTATGTTTTGATGTGATGGTACTTAAATCAGATGATATTATTATTTCATGTTATGGATTAAATTAGCATGTATGTGAATTATTGATGTTTTATGCTTTGATTATACCATTGATGATTAGAGGCGTCAGTTAGCGATATTGTATTGGTGAAGGGGACGAGATCACATCACTCGCATGCGAGTGCCCTATGATTTCGCGATTTCCTCTTCACGGTGTGTTTATATATATATATATATATATATATATATATATATATATATATATGCATGTTTCGACACTCATATTGTGTGCAGGATGCAGGTACAGACATTGACTCCACCTAGGGTCCACAGGTCTGAGCGTGTCCCTTGTCCAATGGAAAACGATTGGGAGATAGTAGCTAGGTTTTTTGTGTCGTGACATCACCCTAGCCATAGTGTGTCGTCGGGTTGTTAGTTGGGATAAGTTATTTTGTGGTCTCTTCTCCCCTTGCCCTTGTATTTAATTTGCAATTTAAATCGGTGCTTGTTTTATTTAATTGCATTGTCAAAATAAATAAATGAGTGATTATTAATTAATTAGTTAATTTAGTTCAATCAATAAAATAATCTAATCATGGATTAGATTTATTTATTGATAAATTAAATTAAAATATTTGTGTTAGCATTATTAAATATTGAGATTTAATCAAAAAGAAAAAAAAAAAAAGAACTATGCCTTATATTTCTTTTTTTTTAAATAAAGTTGAGAGAATGATTTAAATGTGAATTGGTAAATTCAATTTTATTGAAAAGGAAAAATTTAATTATCACTTGGTTGCAAAAGTAGATCTTTGTTTTAAAATAATACTGTGCAAATTACACTTGGAAATGAAATTGTTTATGAAATTTCAAAAAAAGAAAATAACTAAATTGGCAATAAATTTTGGTGGGTGAACTCAAATTAGGGGTTTGACAATTTGGAGAAGGAAATGGCATAAGGTAATTCATTTTGTTTTTTTTGAATTTTAATTTTGAATTTTGGAGAGCAAAACTTGGATTGAATTCTTTTGAAGAAAATTGGTGAAGGGAAGATTAAAAATTGGAGAAGCTGAATTCAAAAGCAAGGGCAAGATCTCCATTAACAAATCTTCAAGCATTTGGAGAAAATAACAGGTTTTTTTTCTTATTTTGGTTTCATTTAGTAATGATTTAGAATATGTTCATGTTTCCTTTTAAAAGATTCAGTCCTTTTGTTGCAATGAAAATACCCATAAAAAAAAAAAAAAAAACTAGTTGCAAGATTGAAACAGATAAATTGTGAAAATTCTTGTCAAAACAATAAAATTCTGTAGGAATTGAAGAAAAAATCCATTAGGAAGCAAACTCAGTCAATGGAAAATTCAATTGGAACAAGAAAATTTTGTATCTGGTTCTTTCAATAGAAACTATGGATATATATTTTATATATATGTGTATATATATATATGTATACCCAATTGTATAAATACATATGTACAAATATATAAAAATATATATATCTAATTTAGTGAATTCATTTTTAAACTGTATGGGAAAATGAATTAGTGAATTTTTTTGGTATTCTGGGTTTTACCCAAAATTTCTTTTTACCAGTCAAAAAATTATATATCATTCTGAATGGCGAAATGTCTATTTTTTGTGGCTATGCGTGGAGTTTGGGGAGGGGTTTTAACCCCTGGTAGCCCCCATGGCTGGGGACGGCGGCCTGTGAAGGCAGCACCGTCGCTGCCCACACAGGTCGCAGCCCCCAGCAATGGTGGCTGCGTCCCCTGTTAGGGCAGGGCGCGGCCCAAACCCTCATTTGATTATGCATTTTTTTAAAAAAAACAATCTTATTTTTATATATATTATATATTAAATATAATATATGTATAATATATATAATATATATATATATATATCATATTTAATATATATATATAAATATATATGATCACCAATGTATTTGTGTTTTAAAAATAATTTATTATTTAAATATATAATTAATATATTTAATATATATATGTTAATATATATATATATATATATTATATATATATTAATTTCTTATAAAATATATATATATATATATATATTAAAATGTATTTATATTATATTTTTAAATAATAAAGTAAGGTATTATGATTTAATTCTAAAATTCAAAATATTAGTAAATATTTAAGTATTAATTATAGATATATAAAATATGCGTAATAACATATACGTCGAGTATATGCATTATTATATATATATTATATAAATATAATGATATTTGAATATCACCACTATAAGTTATTTTTGCAATGTATATGTATATTATCATTGTGGAAAATTTTGCATTATGATTAAATGATCAAGTGTAGATTACGGAAAGATTCGCAACGCGTTAGACCACACTCATGTGATTGTGCTAGAATTTATTTCATTTAATTTGATTAGTGCACTAATGCGTTGAGTGAATTGGATTTACGAAATACTAATGTAGCATACTTTATATTGCTTGTAATGCTTCCTCTTGGTGTGGAGCAGTCTAGTCAGTACTATGTAAGTCTTCTAGATAGGATTTTCTTTTATATGTTTTGGGGTTGTTGTCATGTCGGTCGACCTTGTTTGCCTTGGGTAGTGCTTAATTGTGTCCTGTGTTGTACCCGGTTATCATGAACGGGCTACATTGACTTTATGTCGTGGTTAGGGATTCATTATCCCTAGGTTGCACTTGAGTACCCTTTGGTTGTGGTGTAGTTCCATGTGTTGTCTTAGAGAAGTGGCTTACATTGAGGGCCGGCACACAAAGTGGTGCCAAGAGATCTCAATGTAAGTTGGTTAATTCAGTGAAAACTTAAACCAATTGATTAGTGTAGGTGGTACCAACATTTAAAAAGATTAATTTTGCCTCGCTCATGGACGCAAGTGCTTGTATAGACTTGGGATGAGACGAGAAGGCCTGGAATGGCAAGATCGTTATCTTGTCCCTTCGAAAGATAACTGATTCCGCATTGGTTTGCATGTGGGCCGGGAGTCGTTAGAGGTTACCAGGATATCCCGAGATGGGGGTCGAGACCTAGGAAGACTTGCCAAGATATCCCATGCGACATTGTGATGACACTTCTCCTAAGTCAACATTATGTTTGTATTCGTGATGTGATCATTGACTTAAAGCTGGAAGCATTGTAACCTTTGTGTCATGTGATGTCATCGTATCCTTTTCAGTTGAGTCATGTTGCCTATGTTTAGAGGTTGTTGGTCTTGACCTGAACCCTTGTTACTATCTCTTAGCGGGGGTGAGCCTTCGGTATCACTTGGTTGGGTGGAACGTGCACCTTACTCCGGTTGTTTTTGGTGTTTGCTTATGTGGACGAGACTTTCGTGTTGGAGAGCTCGTGGGATCCAGTTGCTACCTTGGTTTCATTTATGTTAGTTGCTCTTGTATTTTATTTACCCCTCATTGTTATCGAGGTGGAAATTGTAATAAGCAATCATGTTATTTATTTACCTCATTTTGGGAATGAGTGATGTAATTGTAATCGTATAACTTCTGTTATTGGTAACCATGAAGGATCTCATGGTCTTAAATGAAAATCTCATGTATGGAATGTATGTGCTTTAATTATTTAAGTGAATGTTGTTATGTTTCATTTCATGCATGTTGTTTTAATTTGTGATTTAAATAATCTTTGTCTCGTAACCTTAGGGGATTGTTGGCTTTGTGTTGTAATCTTACATGTATTTGTAATTAAACAAAAAAAAAAATTGTGCATTTGTTTAGTGGTTTGCAACTTCCCCTAGGGTTGTGTGGCGGGGCATTACACATGGTATCAGAGTCAGGCTTAAACACTGGGTACTCTGGGATTATGATGAGCCCATTAAGCTTTTAGTTGTGTGGGTTTTAATTGTGTATTGTGCTTAATACCTTTTTGTGTCTGTGTAGGATTATGCCTCCCAGACGTGGAAGAGGTGGGGGTCGTAGACATGGCTGTTTAGGCGGTCGCATTGGGGAACAGCAAGACCCACCGCCACATGTTCCACTGGTTTCTGACCATGAGGAGCAACAGGCTTCTCAGAATATTCAGGGAGATGGCAATCAGAATCCGGATCCACCCAGGATCGAGGACGCTTAGTTGCGTCAGTTGTTAGAGGAGACCCTTGCCCACCTTGGGCCTAGGCAGGAGGCAGAGCCAGTGGTGGTTAGAGAGAGAGAGGTACCAGTTTAGTCTGATTCAGAGGTAGCAGCCCATATGAGGGACTTGCTTAGAGCACGACCACCCATTTTCGATGGATCAGGTAGTGGTTTGGAGGCAAAGACATGGCTCATTGACTTGACGAGGTGTTTTGCTATGCACCCATACGGGAGCAACACTCGAGCTAGGTGCACTATCATGCACTTGAGGGGATTTTCCTCCACTTGGTGGAGATTAGAGGAGCAAAAGCTCCATATGGACATTGGTACAATTTCTTGGGAGTTGTTCCTAGAGCGGTTTCAGGCTAGATTTCTTTCCGAGCATTGGAGGAAGCATCGAGGGGATGAGTTCCACACCCTTCAACAAATGACTATGTCAGTAGAGTTGTATGAGCGTCATTTCTACGAGCTCAAATAGTATGTAGGCATAGGAGATGATGAGGGTATGTTGGTACAACATTTTCTCAGGGGCTTAAACGCCCGTATCAGTGGTGGAGTGCGGGTTTTCGAACCCAAGACCATGGAGGTGGCTATCAATAAGGCCATGCTCATTAAGGAGAAGCTGGCGATGGCCTTAGGTGGTCATGTAGGAGTGCAGGTGGGCAGTGGTTCAGCAGCTGGGACTAGTGCTCGAGGAGGTCAGCCTCAGGGAGGTGCACCTTCTAGAGCTCAGCAGGGTCCATCTCAGAGTGGTCAGCAG
Organism: Sequoia sempervirens; assembly: GCA_007258455.2. Taxonomy (NCBI): domain Eukaryota; kingdom Viridiplantae; phylum Streptophyta; class Pinopsida; order Cupressales; family Cupressaceae; genus Sequoia; species Sequoia sempervirens. Next base: position 316,011 of record VDFB02163635.1, read on the forward strand.
TAGCAACAGGGTTCCCAGGGGAAACAAAAGGGTTTCCAGCAGAGGCAGGGGGATAGGAGTTGAAAGCGCATGAGACGCTTCAACTCTAAGCAGCCAGCACAGAGTTCTCATTCATCTTTTAGGGGTAGTCTGCTTGTGATCTACAAGCGCCACCACACAGCGGGGACTTTGGTAGAACTAGCGGATGATGTTTTGCATGTATGTAGCGAGGGTCCACGCATAAGCGGGGATGTGTCAATAAGGGTGCATGTGAGGTTATTCTCAAAAGGACGATTAAATTGAAGGAAGTATGGAGATCACGAGGCCATGGAAGCATCAAAAATTACATGATGGTTGACAACTACGAGCTACGGAGCCTGATCATTGTATGGTATGTTGAGGGTAGCCCGGTTTCTATTCTATTTGATTGGAGCATCCCGATTCCTTTGTTTCTTCATACATGCATTGTGATGTAGAGGCCCCGGATCACGGTAAAAGCGGAGGGTTGATAGGTGGCAGGTAGAGTTAGCTTCGGGTGCAAAAGTGGCATCCCTTTCCCTTGTGCCAGAGTGTAGGCTAGAGGTTGGACCTCTCCAGACTACCTTGGACCTTCGTGTTATTCCATTAGGTTCTTATGACGTTGTCATAGGAATGGATTGGCTAGAGGCTGAGCATAGTGCAGTCATTGATTGTCGACGTAAGTCCATTAGATGCATTGGGGAATCTAGTAGAGAGGTAGAGGTAGTGGGGGTTTAGAGCCCGATCTCTTTGAGGATCATCTCAGCTATACAGTTGAGAAAGTGTGTGCAGCAGGGTTGCCAATTGTTCACTGTTACAGTGGATGATTTGGATCTAGGAGGTGGAGGAGAGAAGGTCTCTCTTGATAGTCACCCCATCCTTCAGGAGTTTTCTGATGTCTTTCCAGACGAGATTCCAGGGATGCCTCCTCAGAGGGACATTGACTTCAAGATAGACTTGGTACTTGGATCAGAGCCCATTTCTCGAGCTCCCTATCGTATGACTACCCAAGAGCTGAAAGAGCTTAGGTTGCATCTTGAGAAATTGCTAGAGAAGGGTTTTATTCGCCCTAGTGTTTCTCCATGTGGAGCACCTGTCATCTTCGTAAAGAAGAAGGACGGTTCACTTCGGTTATGCATTGATTACTGACAGTTGAACAAAGTGACCATCAGAAATCGGTATCCTCTACCTAGGATTGATGATCTATTCGATTAGATCAAGGGTGCTACCATCTTTTTGAAGATTGATCTCAAGTCAGGATATCATCAGCTTTGAATCTTTGAGTCAGATATTCATAAGACCGCGTTTCGAACGCAATATGGTCACTATGAGTTCACAGTTGTACCATTTGGTTTGACAAATGCACCCTCAGTGTTCATGAGTATTATGAATGGGGTATTTCATACATACCTTGACAGGTTTGTTCTTGTGTTCCTAGATGATATTTTGGTATACTCTAGAACAATGGAGGAACATGAGGAGCACTTACGACAGGTATTACAGTGCTTGCGAGATAATCAGCTATATGCTAACTTGTTGAAGTGTGAATTCTTCAGGACTGAGGTCCAATACCTTGGTCATGTGATCTTTGGGGAGGGTATTTCAGTGGATCCTGCAAAGATCCAAGCGATCTTAGATTGGCCTGCGCCCACAAATATGGTCGAGATACGTAGCTTCATGGGGCTAGCGGGTTATTACAGATGATTTGTGCAGGAATTTTTGAGGCTAGGGCATCCTATCACCTCCCTTCAGAGGAAAGGAAAGAGGTTTGAGTGGTCTGAGAAGTGTGAGACAGCCTTTCAGTGTCTTAAGGGGAAGTTGACCAATGCACCTACACTTGCGATACCGGATCCTATTGGGGACTTTGTAGTTTGTACAGATGCGTCCTTGGAGGGATTAGGTGCAATATTGATGCAGGAGGGTCGTGTCATTGCATATGAGTCACGAAAGCTCAAGGATCATGAGCTAAACTATCCTACCCATGATCTTGAGTTGGCGGAAATGGTTCATGCATTGACGAGATGGAGGCACTTTCTTCTTGGGCATAGGTTTGAGCTGCATAGTGATCATAGGAGCCTTCAGTATATCTTCACACAGCCCAACCTTAATGCTAGGCAAAGGCATTGGATGGAGTTTCTCTGTGAATATGACTTTGAGGTGAAGTATATCCAGGGGAAGGAGAATGTGGTTGCAGATGCCCTCAGTAGGCGAAGGCATGAGATATTTGAGTTGACTCTTATTGTTGATTTGCAGAGTCAGATTCTTTCTGGCCTCCCAACCGACAATTGGTATCAGGATGTTAGATCAGTGATAGAGGCAGGAAGACCCCTTGAGGGTAGATATTCAGGATACTCTCTCGATGCTGATGAGATATTGAGACACATGGGACGCATATACATTCCCCCATCATGTGAGCTTCGCGCTTTGGTCATGACTGAAGCACATCGTGCACCTTATTCAGCCCATCCAGGGGTGAAGAAGATGTATGCAGATTTGTGTCAATTATATTGTTGGCCAGGGATGAAACGAGATATTGTGGATTTTGTGTCGAGATTTCTTGAGTGTCAGCGGGTGAAGGCCGAACACCAACATCCAATAGGGCTTTTGTAGTCACATTTAGTACCATAGTGGAAATGGGATATAATCTCATTGGATTTCATTGTTGGTTCACCCAACTCTTCGAGACGGCATGATGCAATTATGGTGATAGTGGATAGGTTGACAAAGGTAGCACACTTCTCACCTATGCGCTCTTCCTACACTGCATCATCCGTAGCTAAAGTGTTCATGGAGGATATAGTGCAGTTACATGGTATTCCGCGTCAGATTATCTCTGACAGGGATCCAGTGTTCACCTCATCTCTATGGACGTCATTACAATATGTGATGGGAACACAATTGAACTTCAGTTCAGCTTACCACCCAGAGACAAATGGACAGACTGAGAGGGTTAATCAGATCCTCGAAGACATGTTAACGTATGTATGTAATGGACCAACAAACGATGGGAGGACTATCTCTATTTAGTAGAAGTTTACCTATAATAATAGCTTCGAGAGTTCCTCCGGTATGGCTCCATTCGAGGCATTGCTTATGAAGCGACCATGTCGCACTCCCTTTGGTGGGATCGGCTGAAGGGGCGAGAGGTAACTTTGGGTCTTGAGATGTTTACATGATATGGAGCAGCGGTGGATAGGATTAGAGAGCACTTGGTGGCGTGATAGGATGAAGAGTATCGCGGATGCACATGGAGTGGATGGTCAGGTTTTCCGTGGCGATAAGAGTCTTCTAGCATTAATGCGTCCACAAAGTCAATCCATTATGGAAAGGGCTCTAAGTTGGGCTCGCTTTGTTGGACCCGCCGAGATTCACCGAGGAAGATTAGTCTGTTAACTACGAATCTTGCTTCTAACGCCCGGTCTCTCCGTGTGCGACATATTTCATATATTAGTTCTTCGGTAGGTACCATCCGGACATTTCTCATGTCGCCAGTTGGAATGCTGCGGTGGGAAGGGCGGTGGCTTTAGACCGTGGCGTGGTGGGCGAAACTGGCGCTCGCCGAGGCCGAGATATTAATTAGGTTAGGATTGATGGGATGCAGGGGATGACTCATCATCCACTTGGGAGGATGCAGCTAGGATGAGGGAACTTTATCCCTATTTGTTACCGCTGACTTCAGGAGTAAGCACATTATAAGGGGAGGATGTAACGCATCCATTTTATTCTTTTGATCGAACAGTGTTCGTTATGTATATTTTGCCTTGTTAACACGTTGGTTATAAACTTGGTTACTTTTGACCGCTAATCGTTAAGCGATGTAAACATTATGTTTTGATGTGATAGTACTTTAATCAGATGATATTATTATTTCATGTTGTGGATTAAAGTAGCAAGTATGTGAATTATTGATGTTTTATGCTTTGATTATACCATTGATGTTTAGAGGCGTCAGTTAGCGGCATTGTATTGGTGAAGGGGACGGGATCACATCACTCGCACGCGAGTCCCCTGTGATTCTGCAATTTCCTCTTCACGGTGTGTTTTGATATTTATATATATGTGTATGCATGTTCGACACTCGTGTTGTGTGCAGGATGCAAGTACAGGACATTGACTCCACCTGATTTTATAGGTCTGAGCATGTCCCTTGTTCAATGGAAAATTATTGGGAGATAGTAGCTTGGGTTTCTGTGTCGTGACATCACCCTAGCCATAGTGGGTCGTCGGGTTGTCAGTTGGGTTAAGCTATTTGTCTTGTCATCTCGTCTCTCCTTGCTTGCGTGATTTAAATTTCCTAGTGAAATGGTGTTGCTTTACTTAATTTTATTGCCAAAATTCATAAAAGAGTGCTTATTAATTAATTAGTTAATTTAATTCAATTGATAAAATAATCTAATCGTGAATTAGATTTATTGTTGATTAATTAAATTAGTCCAATTGTGTTACATTATTAAATAATGAGACAAAATATATATATATAGAAGTTGTATTGCATTCTTCATATAAGAAAATAAAATTAAAAATGATTTGTTTTAAATGTAATAGTTGGATTCAATTTTGTGAAATAAAGTGAATTTAGTTATCATTGTGGGGTAAATGGAATTTTGTTTTAAATGAGTATTATGCATTTGAAAAGGAAAATAAAGTTGTTTATTAATTTCCAAAAAAATGAAAATATTCAAAAAAAAAAATCTAAATTGCAATAACTTTTGGTGGGTGGCTAAATTAGGGGTTTGACATTTTTGGAGAAGGCATAAGGAAAATGCATTTTTGTTTTTTAAGAAAATTATCTTTTTTGGAGAATTTGGGAATTTTAGAGAGCAAGAAAAAAACTTGGAAATTTTGGAGAAATTGTTGAAGAAGGATTGGAAAAGATTGGTGGAGAAAAGATTTGAAGGAGCACAACTTTCATTGAAGGATTCAACAAAAAGCTTGGAGAAAAACAAAGGTTCCATGCTTTCCTTATTAAGCCATTTTATTTTAATTTTCTTTCTTGTTTGAAATGGTTCAATTTTTTTATGGAATTCAAACTTTGAATTTTTTAAACCATGTTGGAATCACCATTCAAACTTGAATAGAAGAGTTTTGCAAATTTTTGAAAACAATATGAACGAGAGAATTGTACTCACACTATCAATGAGAAATTTGAAACAAATTTGAAGGATTCAAATGGGTTTTATGAAAACTTGGGTTATGGAAAATCTCTATTCAACTTGGGTGAAAATTTGAAATTATTGTGTTAAATTTTGAAGTTTCAATGGGAATTCATTTTGTTTCTCAAATTTGTGAGTTTGCCAATCTGGGTATTGAAAAAAATGCTTTTTCTGAGTTTTTTTTTATTACTATGTGTATATATATTTGTATATATATGCACATATATATATAATATTGCATATATATATATATATGTGCAAATATAGCATATAAAAATCTTTATAAATTTTATCAGAAAAATTTGAGCTGGTAAAAATAATTTCATGTTTTTGGGGGTCCACATTAGTATCCACCTTTTTTTTTTGGCCCGTTTTGTTTTGGGAATGAAACCAGATGCGGCAGCGTGGCAATCAGCACGCTCCCATGTAAGGCTGCCGATGAAGGCAAGCGCTAAGCGTAAATGACGCCTTCCCAACAGCATCTAGTAGCGAGGAGGCAGCGAGTTGCCGAGAACTTCGTCTCCTACAGCGTCTTTGGTGGCCATTTCTCGGGTTTTTAAAACCCTATTTTTGTTCTTTGTTTTTTTTAATTTTTTTAATTTATTTATATATTATATATTAAATATAATATATGTATATTATATTATATTATATCTAATATATTATATATATATCATATTTAATATATATAAATATTTAGAATTTCAATGTTTTATTAAATAATAATAATTTATTATTTAAATATATAATTAATATATTTAATATATATGAGTTATATATATATATATTATTATTTTTAAATATATATATATATATTATATATATATTGAAATATATTTATATTATATTTTAAATAATAAAATAATGCAATATGGTTTAATTCTGAAAATTATAATAGTAAAGTAAATATTTAAGTATTAATTATATGTATATATAAAATGCGTAGTATTATATATACGTCGAGTATAAGCATTTTTATATATATGTGTTTTTTTTTATAAATATAATGATAATTGAGTATCACCATCAAATTATACTTGGCATTGTATATGGAGTTATTATCATTATGAGAATTTTGCATTATGATTAAATGATCAAGTGTAGATTACGGAAATATTTGCAACGCATTAGATCACTCATGTAATTGTACTAGAATTGATTTAATTTAATTTGAGTAATGCGCCAATGCGTTGAGTGAATTGGATTTACGAAATCCTAAAGTAGTCTACCTTATATTGCTTATAATGCTTCTTCTTGGTGTGGGACAATCTAGTCAGTGTTATGTAAGTCTTCCAGATAGGACTTTATTTTATGTGTTTTGGGTTGTTGTTATATTGGTCAACCCTGGGTTACCTTGGGTAGTGCATTCAATGTGTCCAATTAAACCCGATTATCTTGGACGGGATGGGATGACTTCATGTCGTGTTTAGGGATTCATTATCCCTAGGTTGCACTTGAGTACCTTTTGGTGGTGGCATAGTTCCACGTGTTGTATTAGAGAAGTGGCTTGCATTGAGGGCCGACACACAAAGTGGTGCCAGGAGATCTCAATGTAAGTTGGTTAATTCAGTGAAAACTTAAACCAATTAATTAGCATAGGTGGTACCAACATTTAAAAAGATTAATTTTGCCTCACTCATGGACGCAAGTGCTTGTATAGACTTGGGATGAGACGAGAAGGCCTGGAATGGCAAGATCGTTATCTTGTCCCTTCGAAAGATAACTGATTCCGCATTGGTTTGCATGTGGGGCCGGGAGTCGTTAGAGGTTACCAGGATATCCCGAGATGGGGGCCGGGACCTAGGAAGACTTGCCAGGATATCCCATGCGACATTGTGATGACACTTCTCTTAAGTCAGCATTATGTTTGTATTCGTGATGTGTTCATGTATTTAAAATCTAGAAGCATTGTAACCTTTATGTCATGTGATGTCATGTTCGTATCCTTTTCCAGTTGAGTCATGTTGCCTATGTATAGAGGTTGTTGGTCTTGACCTGAAACCCTTGTTACTATCTCCTAGCACGGGGGGTGAGCCTTCAGGTATCACATGGTTGGGTGGAACGTGCACCATACTCCGTTGTTTTGGCATTGGCTTATGTGGACGAGACTTTCATGTTGGAGAGCTCGTGGGATTCCAGTTGCTACCTTGGTTTCATTTATGCTAGTGCTTTTGTATTTTATTTACCCCTCATTTTTATCGAGGTGGAAATTGTAATAAACAATCAAGTCATTGATTTACCTCATTTTGGGAATGAGAGATGTAATTGTAATTATATAAATTTTGTCCTTGGTAACCATGAAGGATCTCATGGTCTTAATGGAAATCTCATGTATGGAATGTATGTGCTTTAATTAGATTAAGTGAATGTTGTTATGTTTCATTTCATGCATGTTGTTTTAATTTGTGAATTAATTAATCTTTGTCTCGTGACCTTAGGGGATTGTTGGCTTTGTGTTGTTATCATACATGTATTTGTATTTTTAAAGAAAAAAAATTTGTAGTGAAATTGTTTGTAGTTTGCAACTTCCCCTAGGGTTGCGTGGCGGGGCATTACATCTATTGCTTCATTTGTTGTCAATTTGTGCATCTACAAGTTTTTCTACGTAGTCAAATTACGTTGCAATCGTCATATTCAACACCACATTTGATAGAGAGCCGCAATCATCAGTCTAAGACTTGCAATTATGCACTGCAATTGTTTGACTATACACTGCATTTGTTCTGAAAGAGCACCACAATTCTTAGGAAGGTAAATTTGAGTTTTTCAGGTTTTGATTTTTGATTTATTGTCGGATTTTGATAGGATAGGCTTTCAGGTACTAACTATTTCTATCAAATTTGTGGGTTCTGTTGGGAAAAGAAAGAAAGCTTTGAAATTATTGACAAGTTTTATTGCAACTCACCATTTAAAGACAAAATCTAAACATACTAATGAGTTAATGCAGGTTCGATTGTCGAATAATATCAACAAAAACCTTGTGTTTTCTTTTTATTAAGTTTAGAAAATTTCATTTGGGCTTAAAATAAGATGAGTTTTTTCCATTCTTGGTGAACCTATAATAAATACACTCTTCCCTTGCACCTAGCATGATCTGGGGAATCAAAAAGGTTACTTTTTCATAGTCTTGTTGTCTGTACTCTTGAGTGGTGTTACTGTATTCTCTCCCTTTTGTGACTCCTAAGAACAATCTTGGGGATCAAAAGTTACACCATAGCCATTTAATTTAGTAGTGATGCTTTCTTTGGGGCCTCAACACCCTTTGCTTTGATCTCAAACATGTTTCCTGATGGGCTATGTAAAGGGGAGAGAACGAAAGTTGTACCCTAAGGAGTATCTAGCATCCTTCAAGCCAAGCCTGGTGACCCTCAACTCACCAAGACACGTATAGGTGAAGAGAAGAGAGGAGACCCCTCTCAACTCAGACATATCAAATGAGCTCTCTGTTCATAGCAAACCCCCACTACGAACCTTGTTTTTAGTATCCTGGGAGCCTTTCAACCATGAGTTGTAGTGGTGCAACATACAAGGATAAATGCATGAAGTTACTCAGCATGTCCTCCCTTGAGTTGAGATAGAATCTTTTTGGGTTGCTAGCAATAGCCTCTCAAGGTGAGAAAGAAGGTGAGCCTACACCATATTGAGCTTGTGCCACTAGGTGTCTAGCTATCCACTCTTGTATAGAAAGGTATTGAACAATTATTTTTAATTGTTTAACTATCCAATCTTTCAAGAGTATTTATCACTTTACTATGAGTTGGGCTACTGCAAGTTTACACACCTTGATTGAATAGCTAAGTTGTGCTTGTATTTAAATGTCTTAGGTCTATTATTACCAGTGATACCACTTGGCCTTAGGGATTTATCCTTTTACTAAAAGTCAAGTTGAAGATTCAACAACTATATCTTACTGTATTCTATATTTCATTAGTGTTATTTGTCCAAAATTTGCAAAATCAAACAACTATAGTCACTTAGAAAAACCAAATTTTAGGGAAAAGATAGAAATCTATATTTGTTAACTTGTGTGCTGCAACTATTTCTACAACATAATTGTAGAATATTTGCAACACATCTTGTAATTTGTGCAATGCAGTTTTCTTTGTGAACCACAATTGTTAGAAGTCTAAAACACATCTGTGATAGTCAAACCCTAGAAAGTTAGAACACTACAATTATAGAAATTAGTACCACAATTGTCTCTATCTTGCAATACAATAGTCTTAAATCTAAACTACATCTATGTTCAAAAACTTAGCAAATTCAGGAAATCACATTTGTCATAATTAGTACCACATCTTGTTCGGTGAATATTTTTTTATCAACTAACTAATGACAAAATGGTTATATCAGCCATAGTAGGGGACTATAGTTGGGGTTAGGACTTAATTTTCTTAAATTAATAAAAAATAATTATCTTATACTTAGAATGGGAATTCGATTAATATATTAACCCTAACTCTAACGCTAAACTCTAAACCCTAAATCCCAAACCACAAAACTAACCTAAACCTTAACTATAACCATAACCCTAAAACTGACTCTAACTTTAGCAATTATCATAACCCTAACCCTAACTATATCTCTAACCATAATTACAACTATAATTCTAACCCTAAACCTAGCCCTAATATAACCCTAAACCTAATCCTAATCCTAACCTTACCATAATTGTAATCCTTACCCTAAACTTGACCTTAATTTTATATCTAACTACAACTCTAAACTATCTTGAATCATAACCTTTACCCTAAACCTAACTTTAATTGTAACTATAACTATAACCCTAACCCTAAATGTATATCTAATTTTAATCGTAACCCTAGCCCTAACATGAGCCCTAATCTTAACCCTAATGCTTACCCTAACCCTAACCTTAACCTTAACAATTTTATCTTCCATGTTGCGTTGCAAATGCTACTAGCATATATATATTATTTACTAATAATATATATAAAATGCAAAGAGATCCTTCTCGAGGCACTAAATCAACTGACATTTAATAGTAAAAGCCTCTAAAATCTCACTTATCATGTGAAAGATAAATATTGATTTTCCAACTAGATGAGAATGTTCTATTTCCATTTGCAATATTTTTTGTTAATTTGATGGCAACTTTGTTTCTTCTTTTGCATTGCTTTATGTTTTAAATATGTATGCAAATATTTCAAAATCAGATAAGTTTTTCAGGAAAAAATCTAGATTTACCGAAGTTTATTTCTTTCCATTATTTAGCACTTATTAGTTCCTGCCATGGAACTATAGGCGACCCCTTGAACTTAACTAGTGATTAATTGTTTTGCTTGCAACAAGTCAAATTCTATTAATTTCTTTCCTATACATTATAATTTAATTTTAATACATTATATTTTAATTTTTTAAAAGTTAAATGCACAATTTTTAACTTTTCAAATTCTGAAAATTATTTTTCCTCAATTTTATTGGCTCAAAACTTTTATCCATTATCAAAGATGCAATTATCCCGCTCCATTATCAGAGACAGTGGGAGATGGAAAGAGAAGATGGGAGATGGAAAGGGTAGGAGAAAAGGATAACTACTTTTAACTTCACTATTTTATTTACGTTTGCAATCTAAATTTAACTAACTCTAAAT
>VDFB02163635.1:326874-340470 GCA_007258455.2 Sequoia sempervirens
GCATTTGGCTAGATGAAATTCAGATTTATTAAACTTAAAAGAAACCATTTAGCTTCTTCTAAATGGAGAATGTTAGGCTTGAATTGTTTAATGAAATTTGCATACAATATGCTTGTGGGAAGGTTGCTGAACCATTGATATTCAAAGAGAGGATCAACAAAATTTCTTACTATTTTTGTCAACTTATCTAAAGTAGTATAATTTCCATTCACAATATATCTTTCCATATTATTTTTGTCTAATGATTTTACCAAGATTCATCTCCAACCTTAGCAAGAATCCCAAATTAGTCGGATTGAGGGAATAAATAAGATTGGAGCTGCAATTCAGCCTTACACACAAACTACAAGAGAGGGGGAATAACACAAGGGATAACCAAATACTACCACACATCAAGAATTCAAGAAGTAACCACCTAATTCAAGCAACCTAAGGTCACTATTCGACAAGGATCAAGTTCCTGCATTAGAACCTCCAAACCATCATCCAACAAAGGGAATCTAGGGGAAAACCCATTACCAAAAGAGACCTAGAGAGGAATGGGGACACCAGGACCTGGGCATAAATATCAAGCTTAGTGTGCACAAGCACCATAGAAGGGGGGTAGTGAACTAAGGAGAGAAACCTCACAAGATGTGAGGATGGGTAGCATAGGGGACAATGGAGTAGCTAGTGAGGAAAAAACTGATGATGGTTTGGAGAAACCAACATCATGACCAAGAGAAGAGGGGGCCATATACTTGGCTTTACCCAAAGGGGACTTAAGAAAACCTTTGTGGAAATAATTTCATAAATGACCAACAATAGAATTTTTTTGACAAAATAGAGCAGATTTTTAATATTCAATGGATTGAGACCACTTACCAAGCCTAGAATATAGAATAATTGGAGGTCAGTTTGAGAACCTTAAATTACATGCAAAACTAGAAAATACAATCCTGGTACACATTCCTTCCATGACAATCCGCACAGCTGCTTTTGGAAAGAGTTGGCCACTCTAATTTCCATTCATCCTGCAAACTCCAAAGGAAGGCTAGGTAGCCGCCAAATGGGTAGTAGGATCAAAGATTGGTCTCCAATTGCACAAAGAAAGACTTTATTTACCAAAGAATCAAGGGCCTCCAGTGAGGGGAGACACACAATCCTCATGAAGAGAGAAGCTTGTAAGGAAAATCAGATGCGTAAAACAATTCTCCTAACATCAAACCTCAGTGGGAAGAAGAATGCAGGAGCACATTTAAATTTTACAATTATAGTCAAATTGAGATGCACATGAAAGCAATAACAAAAATAGGGTATTTGACAATCACATAGGAACACCAGATATACATGGGAAAACCCTTACGGGAGAAAAACCCACCACACCAAGAGAAATCAATTTGTATTACAGTAATGGAAATTACATACAGATGTTAGACTTATCTTTCTGATGTCATAATATAGTAGCATTCACCATGAACAATATTTGTAGAGGAACCTTCAACTTATAATCTACACAGAATAGAATTCATCCAGTGATACAATTCAAACTGTTCATCCAACTGTTGATTGAACCAATAACCTCAAGTACCTACAAATCGCAAACTATATTCATGGCATTTCCTATCTATTGAACTTCCTCACAGAACCATCACAATGAACTATCTTCCAACTATTTAGATTCAACTTCTCCTATTGGTCCACGAGATGCCACATAGGAAAGTCTCACTCAGTCAAATGACTTCAATCTGTTTTGGCATGTTGGGGAGACACTAACTGTGTCTCCCCGATGCTAATAGCTTCATATCGACATCGACATAGGTTCCAATAGTCGGCAGGATGAAATAGCGAATGCCAAAAATCATCCCAAAACTACCGATATCCATTTCATTCCTATCGGCAAGAGATTTCTCATTGGCAAGACATTTTACCGAGCTTCACATGTTACATAGACTTTAGTTTTCTATCGGTGAGACATACCACTCTTGCCAAGACCTTCAACTGAGTCTCCTTACGTTACATCAAAGCATCCACCAGCCGGCGAGACTCATCGCTTTTGCTAGGAGATGATACCAAAGTCACATGTTATACCAATCGCCAAACAATAGTCGGCAAGACATATCATTATCACCAAGAGGTTTCACCGAGATCTCTTAAGTCACCCCAAAGCCATCAACAGTCGCCAAGACATACGTCCTTCACTAAGACTTTACTCTGAGATCTTTTATGTTACCACGAAGACACCATATGTGTTCCCGTCGGCGAGACCTTCATCGTTCGCTGGGACATCTTCCTAAGACCATTTGGGTTACCCAACAACCATATGCTATCGGTATGACATTCTTCAGTCACTAAGAGATCTCCTGAGATCCTTTGTGTTACTCCGATGACCAACACTTGAACCTCCGTCGGTGAGACATTTGCACATCGGTAAGACTTCTTACCGATAGAATATAAGATATGCCGAAGACCACAACATGTAACATACTGTCGGTGAGACTTTAATATCTCGATAAGACTTCTCACCGAGCCACCATAGGTTATCCTGATATGCGATTGAATGGCCTGTCGGCCAGAGATCTCCATGCGGTAAGATGTCACAATGACTGCTTCTTGTCACAGTGATAGGTTCCAAAGTAAAAGTTTGGCAAGACTCTTGCAAGGTCACACGACCTAATCTGTTCAACAAGATTCAAAACTGCTAGTCGGCCAGACTTCATGGATGTCACACCGACTTTCCCCTAGTAGAGGTTACAGCCTATGATGATTGAGACATAAATATCCAACAGCTTGGATATGCTTGCATGTTTCTTGGTTGATTGCTATTTTTGTGAAACCTTTCAATTTGGTTTATACTTATATAGATATATATATCCTATATTGGAATTTATATGAATGTGTTTTGTTTATACTTTACGTAGATTGTCAATACTATATGTAGTTTGTCAATATTATATGTATGTAGCATGAGATAGAAGTTGCTTTGAGCTAATTTAGTAGCAATGTCATTTTATCATGGGTTAATAGTTTGGTTATTCCTGGGGTTAGTATAATCTATGGGGAAAGGGGGTAGCCTATGTATAGAGTATGAATGGTCAAAACTAAATCAAGCTAGGAAGGTGGATGGATAGACAACTCTCACTCAAAGTACTAGGTGATGAATTCTTTAGTGAAAGTAGTGTAAGTAGCCACTATTTACACAGTCAGTTCACTATGATTCTGGGTTTACATACTAGGTAGGGATTGTCATACATGTAGGTTGTAGCCACAATATGGTGGCTCTAGATATGTAGGACACAACACCATTCTAAAAAAAGGCTAGGATTATGAGGTTACCAAACTGAAATATGCCCCTTAGTTTTTCCCAAGACTTTTCACAACACAAACCAACACTACACCAATTGATTAGCATTAGCTTCCAAAAGATAATCAAATTAAAAGTACTCTACGCCAAGAATGTTCACCAAGATCCTTTAGAAGGTGAGGTGATAGCATATGGCGGAGGAAACTAAGCTACAACTAAAAATTGAATTACAACTGAATGCAAGTAGGTGGTGATCCATCCATAAATAATTTCCACACTACCACTTATTCAATGGGGGGAAAACATGACAATTTCAAACAATTCATCCACTTAATGGGCATCCACTCAACAGTGGGAATTCGCCTCTTGAGCAGTGGGTGAAAGATGCACATACAATATTATTTTCCTCCACACTGGCGATAAACCATCCAGGGGTTAAAGTGTTTGCATTAATATTCACAAGTAAATGCAGCAATAATAATTATCGGATTAGTACTACTAATTCACAGCCTTACAATGAAATAAATATGTAATTTACAAGTGCTACAATGATAAAATCAATGCAAATACTTGAAGGATGATTCTTCCAACTTCTAATCTTCACAAATATAGAATTACAAGAAAAAATCTAAACTTTAGAAACTTGATAACAATAACCAGCAAACTGAAAATGTCTAACCAATAAAATGTAAACCACTAAAATGCTCACAACACTTTCAAAATACCTCCAAATGATCTAAAACAACTTGCAAAATCTTTCTAGGAGGATGGCACCCAAATTCTTTCTCTAAAATTGCATCAAAGCTTGAATATCAATTATGCATGAACTCCAAGATGATCCCAGCAAGGTACATCCTCCCTAGAGGGAAAAATTGCAAGATAAAATCAACAACTCCATTATAAAATATGATATTGCAGCAAGAGGGTCACTTAGGGAATTGAGATAGAAGGGTAAAATACCCACAAGCAAATAAAATTTATTCAAGGAGTTGTAAATGAATTTATACTTCAGCCATTATTGAACAAACAACTCAAAATTGATAAAAAAACACCAAATTCTTCAATATCTCCTGAAATGAAACTTAATTATGTACTTTTGGATGAATCACACTCTCAATCAACCATCTAGGGAACCACAATTTCAAGCCCGAAGAATGGATTAGAATTGCTAAGCTTCCCCTTAGCCAGGTTCTGAATTCAATCCAGTAGCATTTTGATATAATTTTCCAAAGATGAGAATGAATGAGCAAGGCATCAATAAATAGGCTCTTTATCTTGAAAATGAATCAACTTGAAACTCCCACAAGAAAATATTTTTCTTCCTCCAAGGGACCCCACCTCTCATGTTGCACTTTATTTGAATTATTAAAACATTAATCATCTCCCTCTAGGTGTCCATTTACAAGTTGCACAATAGAACATTTAATATAAATATTAAATGCTCAAATCAACCCCTTTATGCCCCCTTTTTTTAAAAACAACTTGAAGTTGTTGCCTAGGTACAAGGTACAAACTCAAATTATAAAATTGACTAAGTTTTGAGACTCAATCCAAATGAGAGATAAAAGCCAAAGCCAAAACAAATGCCCAAACTGATTCTATTAGAAATAGAATGATGACTTGAGTTGAGTTGTTGATAATGCCACTGTCACAATAGACTTACTAAAAATAGCCAATGCCAAAAATAGTAAGTTAACCTCAAATTCAATAGAAGACCACACTGAACAACCTCACTGCCCAAAATAGAAATGTGAACTGTAGATGATTGAACTGATGCTAGAATGATACTGCTAAAAATAGAACTTACTAAAAATAGTAAATTCTGAAAAGTTGCTCAACTCACTTTGCATGTTATATCATTGTGAAGCTTTCTAAAAACCCAAAAAGAATCTGCAATCCAAATCTCGAAACTCCAATGTGCTGGCTAAAAAATAGCAAGTTCTGAAAAAGGGTGTCTGATGGAGAAGCATGTCACACCATTTTGAAACTCTCCAAAAACCCAGAAAACTCCACCAGACATGCATTAGAAACACATACATGCAAACCTTCAAAAATGCTTCAGAACCCCAAAGAGATAGGAAACCCTAATTTTACCTTTAACGAGCCTACAGGCTTCCAGAAATAGGCTATCAGTCACCAAAGGGCGTATAGCTAAAATGGGGACATTACAGTTCGCCCTTCCCAAAATTGCTTATCCTCAAGCAATTTTGATGCCTTCCCAAAATCACTGTGCTGAACCAAACTAAAATTGAATATGATCCCTGGGTCCCAAATCAACCTAGGAGAAAGATAACACCAACTAATGTAAGCACTGCACTACTAGATGCCAACACAAGAGACCACTAGATTAAAACTAAAATGAAACATCATGGGAATAAATTCCAGAAGGCCAACATTGGCTTCATCATCTTCAACTGTTGAATAGCAAGCCCAAGTGATACCAAGATTCCAAATCATCCTTAAGAACATTGTTCCTCTAATCTATTGTGCTACTCTGATTAAAACATCTGAATACCCAAGGTGGAGCAACATCATGTCTTGGTCCACAAAAGACAATGCACCAAACATGTCAGTGCCCATGTCCCATATCAGTGTGTAGGACCTCCAAACCTTGTTGTCATAATTCTAATAAGCAACAAAGATGTTCTCAAACAAGTCACCAAACCAATGCCAAACAAGGAGCCATGCTCCACACTCCATCTCAATCCAAAAGGATATACAATCATTGAAAAAACTCCAAAAAATCTTCACATATTTCACTTTAAGAGCCTCAATTTGACAATTCAAATCAGCTAATAACTCGTTGCCCCAAATAGTAATGTATGAGTTGGTACAAAGAAATCCACTACCAATCATCAATGAACTACCCATACTTGAATTATGACCATACTGAATCATTCCCTTGCTCATTTGAGGCAGAAATTTAGTCCAAATAAGAGATGGAGAGACCTGAAAATGAAATAACTAGCTACCAAACAAGTCTAAAATAATCATCTTGAGATCTGATTTTTGGAAAATCAACATCCAAGAAGACAAGCAGCAACTACAACATAAGAATTTTTCATCAAAATTGACATGACATCTCATGAACCAAGCTGGTGGCACCTTCAGTAAGGTTCCCATGCCACCACAAACCAACTTCTAATCATATTTCCTTCCCAGAACACCAATTTATGATCAAAAGTAATGAACCCATGACAAAAAAAGAAGATAGCAACAATCATAGAACTAAAATTTAGACACTTATATCTCCAACCAATTTCCTTTTTATGCATACCAATCTTTAAATGAATATACTTGGAATCCCAAATACTAATTTTCAACTGGAGACATTTCCCAATACAAGAGAAAATGATTACAACAACATTCTGAATATGATGTGTTAGTTTATCCCCTTTAGAATTTTCAATATTGCCTTCTTGCCGAATAATACCAGGATCCCAAACCAACAACAATGAAGAACCATTTCTCAGACGGAGAACTACTCTCACCTGAATCCTCTGATTTTCTCACTCCATATTAATTTTCGCTTCTTGAAACTCCAAGAAGTAATCAACCAACCTATGTTCGTTGAAGAGATTGAATTCAAAATCTTGTGTCATGATTTGTTGGAAAGATTCCATGAATCCTTCATAAAATACAATTCTAAAATCAATCACTCTAAGAGATGATGAAGATGTACTAAAATCTTACAAGAGCCTCATAAGCATCCCCATCAAACAATGAATAAAATCCTCATCAATACGCCAATCAACTCCTTGTTGATGAACAATAAGAATGTCTTCATTTCTTTGTGATCCAAGAGTTACCATTTCTTGTTGAATGGGTGCACTAGGAGCAACAGTAGATTCAGCATCATGCAACTCACGTATCAATTCTCCCATGCTGGAAGACGTACTCAAATTTCCTCCAATAATTTCTAAAGTAATTCCTTCATCATTTTCAAAAAGAGGATTTACATAAACCCTACTAGCACCCTTTTCATACAAGAGATTGTCAAAAGCTTGAAAAACTTGTTGATGAGAATTTGAGTTCTTTGATCTCTCTGGACAGCGTTCCAAATCATATGTTTCTTGTATGAGATCAATCTCATCAAGAATTTCTTGAAGCTCCTCTGCTCTTCTTTTGTTTTCTTGCTCCCATGAATATTGAATAGCAGAAATCTAATTCTCTGCTTCAATTAGAGTCTCATGCACTTCTTGCATCTTTATTTTGGTAAAATCATTCCACTCCAATGCCTTTTCGGCAATTTCGGCCACTTTGTCTTTGTCACGAAGGATGTGCAAAAAACTAGATTTAATTTCCTCCAAGGAAAATTTAATGGACCTCATATCATCAATTGAAGTGCAACATACAACTTCTCCCTTAGGCACATCATAAATCAATTGTTCTAGATACATGCTTATGAATTCTATCAAGTTTTGACAAAATTTGAATTCTATTTTCAGCCATCTGTGAACTTGAGCTGCATTCTTCATATGTTGGATGAGATGAAGTAGTACAACTTTGATGGATAAAGATTTCAAAAATAGTTTGAGCTATACTCCTCAACTTGACTCACATGTGATGAACACTCTTCATCATTCCCTCCATAGTTCCTTCCAATTTCTTAGCCTTTTGTCTTAATTTGGCTTCAAGTGAAGAGAAATCTTCCTTATAACTACAAGAAGCTTCACCTTCCATGTCTTCTACACATGATTCAAGGAAATGGGTCAAATCAGCTTTGAAGTGGAAAGAGACTTTAGCTTCCTCTTTCTCCTTCTCCTCGTGCAACTCCATGTCAACTCTTGTTTCCAAATTTTTTTCCTTTGAATCTTCAATTTGAGGATTCTTAACACAAGTCAACTCACTATTCTCCTCTGTAGAAAACAAGAGTACCTCACTAGTCTTCAAAGCTTCCACTATCACATTACATTCTTCTATAGAATACTTGGATGAGTGTAAATCCATAGATACCCCTTGAACTTTTCCTATGAATTCAAAGGGGTTCCAACTTTCATCCTCCTCTTCAACTTCAAAAATATCCTCTTTATTTTCAACAGTCTTCTTCAAAAATTGTTTCAACTTTTCTTCACATTGACTGAAAAATTATTTGACTAAAAAATCAGCAGTGGGAGAAATCTACTCTTCACTTTCATAGGCATTCTTGAGAAGGGATTGGACACTTTCGAGAAGAGAATCAGCTTCTTTGATTGTAGTAATTAGAACATTCATGACAGCTGCAAAAACCCCTTCTTCTTGCTCACTCTAGGTCGAGGTGAAAAGATAATTAAACAAGTGATAAATTTGATTTTCCAACCCCAATTCTATCAATAGGATGCAAGCTCTAACTTCCGAAAATTCCTCTAAAACAAAAACTCTTCCTGAAAATAAACTGTTACCCATTTCATCCAAATCTTGAAAAAATTTCACTATCATATTTAATATGATCTTCATGGTTTCATCATCATAGGGCATCTTGGGAATTACAATTCTTATTATCACCATGAAGCAAGAAGAAATCAAGAGCTTGGTTTCTTCATTAGGATGCCTCAACCAATAGGGCTGATTTAAAAAATTCACTACAGGTGCTAATGCCAACTGCATTTTCTCTAAAGGTGATGGCTTCACTTGTCTCAAACATTGTTCTAGCAAATGAAGAATGTTATCTTCATTTTCCCTTGATTGAAATTCTTTTTCAAGTCTTTTTCCAACCATATAGAGAGTCTCTGCCAACTTCATCTCTTCTTCATTAGCCATGCCTAACTGCCAACTTTTAAATACCACAACCGAAGCCTTTGAAATATAGCATAGTCTTTCCCAAGATTTTTCACAACACAAACCAACACTATGCCAATTGATTAGCGTTAGCTTCCAAAAGATAATCAAATTAAATGTACTCTACGCCAAGAATGTTCACCAAGATCCTTTAGAAGGTGAGGTGATAGCATATGGTGAAGGAAACTAAGCTACAAATGAAAATTGAATTACAACTGAATGCAAGTAGGCGGTGATCCAACCATAAAGAATTTCCACACTACCACTTATTCAATGGGGGGAAACATTACAATTTCAAACAATTCATCTGCTTAACGAGCATCCACTCAACAACAGGAATTCACCACTTGAATAGTGGGTGAAAGATGCACATACAATATTATTTTCCTCTACACTTGTGGTAAACCATCCAGGGGTTAAAGTGTTTGCATTAAAATTCACAAGTAAATGCAACAATAAAATAAATAAATCTACAATTTACAAGTGTTACAATGATAAAATCAATGAAAATACTTGAAGGATGATTCTTCCAACTTCTAATCTTCACAAATACAGAATTACAAGCCAAAATATAAACTTTAGAAATCTGATAACAATAACCAGTAAACTGAAAATGTCTAACCAGCAAACTATAACCCACTAAAATGCTCACAACACTTTCAAAATACCTCCAAATGATCTTAAACAACTTGCAAAAGCTTTCTAGGAGAATGGTTCCCAAATTCTTTCTCTGAAACTGCATCAAAGCTTGATTATCAATTATGCACGAACTCCAAGATGATCCCAGCAAGGTACGTCCTCCCTAGAGGGCGAACTTGCAAGATAAAATCAACAACTCCATTATAAAATCTGATATTGCAGCAAGAGGGTCACCTAGGGCATTGAGATAGAAGGGTAAAATACCCACAAGCAAATAAAATTTATTCAAGGAGTTGTAAATGAATATCTACTTCAGCCATTATTGAACCAATAACTCAAAACTGATAAAAAATACCAAATTCTTCAATATCACCTACAATGAAACTCAATTATGTACTTCTGGATGAAGCACACTCTCAATCAACCATCTAGGGAACCATAGTTAAGAATGGAGTACAATTGCTAAGCTTCCCCTTATTCAGGTTCTGAATTCAATCCAACAGTATTTCGATATAATTTTCCAAAGATGAGAATGAATGAGCAAGGCATCAATAAATGGGCTCTTCAGCTAGAAAATGAATCAACTTGAAACTCCCACAAGAAACTCTTTAGCTTCCTCCAAGGGACACCACCTCTGCAATCCAAATCTCGAAAATCCAATGTACTGGCTAAAAAATAGCAAGTTCCAAAAAAGAGTGTCCTATGGAGATGCATGTCACACCATTTTGAAACTATCCAAAAACCCAGAAAACTCCACCAAACATGCATCATAAACACATACATGCAAACCTTCAAAAATGCTTCAGAACCCCAATGAGATAGGAAACCCTAATTTTACCTCTAACAAGCCTATGGGCTTCTGGAAATAGGCTATCAGTCACCGAAGGGCGTATAGCTAAAATGGGGACATTACACAAACCAATCTCTTCGTCAAAGGGTAGGGCCATCTTACCAGCTTGGTAGATGTGTGGGGGACTGCAGTAAGTCTGTGGTTGGCAAAAAAGCACTTGAGTGATGCTTCTCCTGACGCAATTGACAACCAAGGATTGAAGAAGCATATTCTGGACCATTTGTATTTCTATTTTAGTAATCTCTTTGAAGCTATGTATGTAATATTGTATCCATCTCTATGGAAAATTGTAAATATGAAATGTCATCTTGAAATTATGTAATGTGAAATCGTTACTTGTAATAATGAAATAATTCTTTGATTATGCAATGTGAAAGTTTGGAATGTTTTGTTTCAAATGTGCATTAGTTATACAATTAAAAAGAAATTTTTTATAGCTCGTAATGTTAGTAGCATAAAATGTTCACTTCTGGGTAAAACATCTAGTAAAATTTATTGGGTCGAACAATGGGCATGTTACAAATGTGAAGTAATTGCATATTTGCTTAGGTTGACTTTGTAAAAACTATATTGTAATTGAAAAAAATTCATCTATCACCATCTAGTTATTAGTTATGCAATGTGAAGTAATTCTTTGAGTTTGAAAGATGTGCAATGCAATGTAATCAACAATATGAATTTAAACTACAAAAATCTATTTTCTACAATTCATTGGTCGAACTCTTTATTTTATTTTCTCTCTATATCTCTATGCTATGGAAATGCATTTTAATTTTCCTGCTATGGTTGCAACTATAGAGACTAATGATAAAGGGATCAAATTTGGTGAAGTTTCCCAAGGAAACCAAATTTAACAGTACATTATAACATGAGTAAAAATGATCTATGTATTTCATAAACTATTAAAGTGCAAGACTATAAAAAATCAATATCTATATAACATGTTATCCATAATAGCTCAACCGTTATAAAGTGAATATATATTTAAATTTTAAGTTTCAAAATAGGAAACCATGTAGACAATGAACAAAATATGCCGAATATCGATTTTTATATATAAAAGTGTAAAGTAATTGTGTATCTACATATACAAATTTGGCATACATGCCAACTCAAAACAATATTTACAAAATGTGGCATCTGCCATCTCATGTTCTATATATATATATACAATGTATATATCAAATGGCTATGCCATGTCAACAAAATCCTAATCTTTTGGCGGATCACCAAAACATAGCCTCTTCCCGCTACCTAATGGATGAGAAGATGTCAGCACAAAAACAATTCAAACCACAAATTAAATTAATTAGCTCTCAATGGTAAATAACTTAAACTACTAAATACAAAGTTATCTACTATTAAACTACTAAATACAAAGTTATCTACTATTTTTTATAACTTTCAAAATTTAACATCTAATCACTATATTAAACTATAAATTAAAGTGTAATTCAATTATTCAGTACCTCGAGCATTTTTTCTTTGGTTTCCATACATTGAGCAAATGATGGTCCCTTATGATGCTTAGGAGTACTACCATATTTTCTTGGTCCTAAATCCACAAATATGGATGGTAGCATACTCTACAAGAAGAAAAATAAAAATGATAAAATTAATATATAATTGCTAACAAAAAAGCATAAACTTAGAATATATATCTACATATATATCTACAAACTTAAATAGATCTACTAGATATAAAAAAACTATATACCTGAATAGGTGATGCAACTGAGATAATTGATTGAAAGGAACTCATCATGGTAAAAGGTGAGGCATTAGTCACATCTAGAGCACACTACAAAAGTAAAAATAAGATCAAGATATAAATTAGTATGTATTTAATTATTCATGATTTAAAGGATATGTGTACAATAAAAAAGTTTCACATGTAAAAAAATAATACCAATGTGTTTAGACCAAACTCAATGGCTAAAAGAGTGTCATGTTGCACATCTCTAATCTATTCCTCCATCATCAACTATTCAAACCCACTTAGATATACATTAGTAAGATATACTAAATTTGTTATAATAATTTTAAATGAAATGCACTATGAAATAAATTTAATTTTTACTTGTGCAAAGTATTGTTGTTGTTGCTCCTCATTTGCATCGATGAAGGGCATTGCACCTATTCCTCCCTCACATGTCTCCACTACACCTGTAGTATGCAATGATGCCTCATCTCCTCCAAGTGACACATCATGCACCTCATACTCAAATGTTTCTAAGGGAGGCTCATTTGTATCTCCTCTAGGACCTAGACATGTATGCCTACATGGAGTACATGATGAGGCACACAAATATGCCTAGGTGATGATTCTGCACTAGTATCAACTGAAGCACAAAGAGCACCACCCTCTGGAAGCCGAGTGAACTACGATGAGTGTGTAATAAAATGGTCGGTCAAAGAGTGTATGGCCAAGAGACAATGATGGGTCGCATCAACAACAAGGTCTGGATGGGGTGCTAAAGGCGGGGGAGGAGGACGAGGAGGGGGAACATAGGGACCTTGCATAATACACATTTCCCTAGGTCTATGTTGGGGCATACCCATACCCACTCCCTAAAAATGCCTGAAATCAAAATAGTTGACATGTCTTCCTAAAACAAATTCCGCATATAATTTGCAGAGAAAGTATAGAGGGACATCGAGATTGTTGTTTGGTGGTTTATCAAAAACCATCCACCAACGATCCTAAAATTTTATCACTATGTCCTAATGGGTGCACCATTTTATGGAAAATTTTGGTTTGCGTAAAACAACATTTTGTCCTATTTTTCAATCCACAAAAAGTTGGGCTAAATCAGCTTTAGATATTTCTATTTTTTTAATATCATCATACCCCAAACCATTTGCATATTCTAGCCTTTTCCAATTTCTCCATTCTTGAAATGAAGCATGTTGCCTAGTGATGTACCTAATATGATTAATTATGGCCTCTATATTCAGTGTAACTGATCGCAAATGCTGGTGGGTATGGTATCTCTCAGCAATGTTTTTCAATTCAATAATATTTATTTCAATTAGGTCTTGAATTGAAGGATGGTTTGTTGGAGGA
>VDFB02163637.1:0-16555 GCA_007258455.2 Sequoia sempervirens
CTTTGAGAATGTTCCAGTTTTGGCTAAACTCCCGGGTCTCCCTTTGGAATACTGGAATGAGGACATTTTCAACAACATTGCTAGTTCTTTTGGAGAACTTCTTTCTATTGACCCTATGACTGCAGCTAGAAAGCGATTGGTGTTTGCTCGAATTTGTGTAGGGGTTTCACAGAGTGTTGACCTTCCCTCTTCAATAGAAATTCAATCTAAGTTGGGAACTTGGATGCAAACTATAGAGTTTGAATCCATTCCTTTTCCTACTTCAAATGTAGAAAAATGGGGCATTGGGCTAAGAAATTCCCATTAAATGTCAGTAAAGAAAAAGAAAATCATTAGTCCAACCCTAGGATTGTCTGGAGAAAGAAATTTGATGGGGAAGGACAAGCCTGCAATCCCAGTGAGGAAGTTGGTAGGGAAAATGAATCTCAGGGGAACTCCTCTGATAGTATTGATGAAACAAAATCAAAGGACCTTAGTGTGTAGAATAATCACCAACCAAGAGCAGAAAATAATGAAGGCCCTGAGGAAGATGATGAGAAAATAGTGGAAAATACGGAGTAAGTGAAAAGGGATGAGGACTTTGTGTCCTCTACTCCTAAAATCTTATCAGAAGACAAAGAAAATGGGTTTCCTGGACTCGAGGATATTCCTATCTAGGGTCTATCTTTGGATATTGGCATTCCAATCCAGAACATGATCTATGTTGATTGCTCCCCTTTGTGTGTCCCTCTTAACCTTGGGGAAAACACAACCCTGAATTTTGTTAAGGACACCTTTGAGGATCTAAGCCAGAATACAGATCTTTCGAGTGAAAATCTGAATCAACCTAGGAATGGCCTAATGGACACCCTACCTTGGGAGCAAAGAAGAATGTATGACAAGGAAGGGGAATCTGGCAGAGAGATGGAGAGCCAAGAAGATATTGACTAGGAAGAATTCCTCTCTCATTTTAAGAAAAAAAAGGAGAAAATCAAGCATCAGAATACTCCGAGTGGAGTTGTTACTAGAACAAGAGCAAAGGCGGATTGCAAAGCTACTAAGCTTGGCCAGGGTAGAAGGTCAGGAAAATGGCAGAGAGAGCATGAAAGCTTCCAGGATATAGCGAATGGTGTTCAAAAGACCATTCCGGAGATTCTACAATCCCCTGGTAAGATATGAAGATTATGTCTTGGAATATTAGAGGGCTCAATAGCCTTCATAAGAGGGATGTCTTGCACAATTTTGTTAGGGATCATAAACCAAATATTCTCCTTATCCAAGAAACTAAAATGTCCAAAGAAAAGGTGGAGAAGATCAAAATGTATCAAAATTGGGGGATTCAAGGAAATAGTTCAGATGGTGCATCAAGAGGCATTGCTACCTTTTGGAACCAAAACCTAATTAAAGGGGAACCTTTATTGAAAAGAAACAATCATGTGGCTACTAAATTTACACACATCAAAGATAATTTTAGTTGGATTCAGTCAAACATCTATGCTCCCAATGGGAAAGTAGCCAAAAAATCTTTGTGGAATGAGCTTTCTGCTTTCCGCGGGATTTTTGATAATGACCATTGGATAGTTATGGGCAACTTTAATACTCCCCTTTTGAATGAGGAGAAATTTAGAGGTTCTTAGGTGAACTAGGAGAGTAAGTATGATCTTTTCGACTTCATCAACAATAAGGATTTCATCGATATGGACTTGCAAGGGGCTCAGTATACCTAGTCAAATAGAATAACTGGTAAGGAATTTATTCAAGTTAGGTTAGATAGAACTTTAATTTCTCATCAGTGGCTTTTAAGCTATTTTTGTTCTCTAAAAGCTCTTTTCAAAGTTGGGTCGAATCACTTTCCCATAAGCTTTGTGGCAGACCCTATAAAGGTGAAGAAAAATGCACCCTTTAGATTTGAAAGAATGTGGTTGTCCCATCCCCTTATCTTTGATGAAATTAGGAAATGGTGGAATATGGATGTTCTAGGAACTGCTATGTTCAGAATAGCTAAAAAACTGAGAGAAGTCATACACAATTTAAGAAAATGGAAAAAATAATCCTTTGGAAACATTTTTGGCATGAAATTTGATCTTTAAATGAAGCTTGAGGAGATCCAAGACAAAATCTAGAAGGAAGGATACATTGAAGATAATAAGGATAGAGAAAATGAGTTGCTGGTGAAACTACATGATATAATAGCAAAAGAGGAGGAGTTCTGGAGGCAGAGATTGAGGGTCTTGTGGCTCTCTGCTTGAGACATAAATACTAGGTACTTCCATTATCTTCTTCTAAGCACAGGGCTTCCAATAGAATTGCTTCCATAGAAGTTAATGGTACTAGATTGAGGAAGAGGAAGACATCAAAAAGCAAGTTGTCCTCTTCTATAATAACCTTCTTTTGGTGAATGGGGAAATCAATCAAAATGATTAGGATTTTTTATTAGAGGCCATCCCCAAGGTTGTGGAAAGGGAGGACAATGAAAAGCTTGCAGTCATTCCCTCTATGGAGGAAATCAGGAAATTTTTCTTCTCTTTTGAAGGAAACAAGGCCCCTAGGCCTAATGGATTTCCTATGTTATTTTTTCAATGGTTTTGGGACATTGTGGAAAATGATATTGTGCATGTTGTTAAGGAATTCTTTGGTTCCAAAAGGATCCTTAAGGAGTTGAATGCTAATTTTGTGGTCCTCATTCCTAAGAAACCAGGGGCTATGGAGTTTGAGGCGTTTAGACCCATTAGTCTTTGCAATTCTCTCTATCAAATCATATCTAAGGTGCTGACTTCAAGGATCCTTTCTATCCTTCGCTCGTTGATTTCCCCTCAGTAGAATGGTTTTTTTCCTGGAAGGAAAATCCTAGATTTTATAGTCACGGTCCATGAGAATATTCACTCACTTGTGGAATCTAAAATTGAAGGGTTTCTTTTTAAGTTGGACATTTCCAAAGCATATGACCATGTTGATTGGGAGTTCTTATTCAAAATTCTAAGAGGGTTTGGTTTCAGTAGCGAAGTCATTCAGCTGGTGAATTAATTGGTGACCACAATTTCCACATCTATCATTGTGAATGGATCTCCTTCTAGATTATTCCAAAATTCAAGAGGATTAAGACAGGGGGACCCTATTTCACCTATTCTTTTTACTATAATGGCTGAAAGTCTGGGAAGGAATCTTAAGAGATTGATCGAACAAAGGTCTCTTATTGGTCTCAGTCCTTCTTCTATGAATCTATTTTTTTCTCACCAACAGTTTGTTGATGACACAATGGTGATGGGAAGATCTTTTGTGAATGAGGCTAAGATTTTGAAAAAAACTTTGGTTGTGTATGAGCAGGCAACTGGGTAGAAGGTCAATAGACAGAAGAGTTTTATCTTTTTCTTTAATACCCCTAAGCATAGACAAGTCAAGATTGCTAGAATCCTTGATTGTAGGGTGGAATCCTTACCTTCTTATCTCGAACTTTTGTTATGCCTTAAACCCCCAGATTCCTTTTGGTGCTCTTTGGTTGACAGGTTCATAAAGAAGTTGGAAAGTTGGAAAGGAGCTCTTTTGAGCCAAGCTAGAAAACTTCAGCTTCTTAAAGCCTCTCTTCAGTACCTCCCAATTTATGCTTTAAGCCTCTTCAAAATCCCTGCTAAATATGTTGAGGACATTGAAAAGATTCCTTTGGTCTGGAGTGGAGGAAAGAAAGAGAATGCCTCTTATAGGGTGGGATTTGGTTTGCAGACCAAAAATCCTAGGGGGTTTAGGTCTTAGAAAAATAAGAACTATTAATAAAACGCTTCTTTCCAAATAAATATGGAGATCTTTCTCATCTGGAGAAGAATGGAAAGACATTTTAAGAAGTAAATATATGGCTGACCGAATATCCCTCAAAGATCTGTTGGATTCTCCTATCCTCCTACGTGGTTCAGCTTATTGGAATGACATGATTGCTGGTAGAAAAATTCTAGAATCAGGGATAGGATGACACATCAGAAGTGGTAATCAAGCTAGATTTTGGGAGGGTAAATGGCTCTTTAAGGAATCCCTTATTAAAATTAAAAGATTTAATAGATGGGCAGAGCAATGTAAAGCTGCTTTTGGAGAACTTGTCAAAGACTACTGGCATGAAGGAGACTGGGTGAACTTATGCGTGATCAGTCAAGATTTGGCTCAGCTTCAATCCTCCTTAAAGGTTGTCAGCTTGGGACAAAATCAGCTAGATGACACTCTTGTTTGGATGGACAACTCTTCAGGTAACTACTCTGTCTCTTCGGTTGTCTCTTTGTTGTCCCTCTCTAAAGCCCCTCCTCCCTTCTGGTCTAAAGCCTAGATTAAACACTTGACTCCTAAAGTCAATATCTTCTTTTGGATAATGCTTCAGAATAAGGTCCTTACAGTGGACAATCTTTGTAAATGGGTATTTCAAATCCCCAACAGATGCTACCTCTGCAAGAGTGAGGCGGAGTCAACCAAACACTTGTTTCTCCACTATCTGTCTGTTTCCTTAATTTGGGGAAAATTATTAGCTATCTGGAATATATCTTGGGTGTTCCCCCAGACCATTGAAGAGTTCTTTTTACAATGGAAATCCCCTACTCAAAATCCCTACATTTGAAGGTTATGGGCTTTCTTATTCCCTTTTGTGGCTTGGGGAGTGTGGAAAGAATGTAACAATAGACTTTTCAAGGACAAGGAGATGTTGGAGAATTATGTCTTTGAGAAAAATTTCAAGCTTATAAAGGAAAATTTTAATGTGATTCCTCAAAAATATCTTAACCTGGAAGTTGTGGTGTGCACCCCCTATGATTTAAGGATAGCAAAAGATTGGAACATTAAAGTGGATATTTCAGCTTCTCGGCTTCAACTAAGAAAAAGTAGGAGGTGTCATGGACCTTTCTACCAACGCTGACATAATGCCAACTTGATGGGGGTGCTAAGCCATAATAGTGGGTTTACAATCTCAGAGGAATGAATTTTACTTTAAAATCACATATTTTAGAAAATATAGTGATTTAAGCCTTAAAAAGTTTCATTTTAAGGATTCCAATTGAAGAGGGTTTGATCAAATCACCTTAGATCAAACCCCCTTGATAGAACCTCGCTAGTTTTAAACCATACCTATAAATATGTTCCTTTACACCTATCAAAATGTCATAAAAATCACTTTTGATTTATATTTTGGGGATCAAATGAATTCATTTAAAATTTTATTTCAAATGATCATGGTATTCCTCAGAACAAGCTATCCCAATGAATATAATTTTAATATGTTTTGGTTTCGAGCATGTATTTATTTTTAAGTTTTATTAAACATAGGTTTTCACGAAAAATGAAATTCTTTTGTTCTTCACATGTGGAAAAAATAGAAGATTACTCAAAAATTAAAAAAAATATGAGTGCACTAGATATTGAAGTCCTGATCGAATAAAAAAAATAAATTAAATTTTGACATATACAAAAAGTTACGTGTTATACGGTCGCGCTGTGTTTGAATTGTAATTCGTTTGAATTTGAAACTTGATTAAAGAAAAAATATTCAATAAAAAACTATCTAACCAAGTGGAAGCACTAGATATCAGAGTTACGAATCTAAATTCAAAAGAGTTAGAATTTTATCCTTCATGGAAAAAAAGCTATGCTATAAGGTAAAAGGCCACTTTTTAAAAAATGTTGTTTTGAAAAAAAATCTATTTTCGTGGAGATGGAAAAGAAGTGTAATTTGATTCCAAAAATTTTGAAAAAATATTTTAGAATCTATAGACAAAAATTTGATGAGACTTAGTTTGCACCATCTTCAAATTCCCATTAGCCGCTATAGGTGCCCGAATGTGAAGATTTAGTTAAAAATAATAATTCTCAGTTGTCCAAATTTTGGCCAAAATTGTAAACCACTATTATGGGACCACCCATGGAGCAAAGTTGAAGGAAAATCCGGAAGCTTGGTCGGAAGTGGAGGTGTGCTAAGGGATCCTAATGGTAACTTTATGGCAGTTGTGGCCATATCCCTAGGTCACCAAACCAACCATGTGGCGGAGGCTATAGGAGCCTTTCAAGTTTTAAAGTTTGCTCATAATTTGAATATAAAAAACTTATGGCTTGAAGGAGATTCTAAAAATATAATTGATTGTCTTTGAGAGATAACCCCACCCTCTTGGATGATAAAGAATTGGATAGATGAAGCTAAGTCTATTCTAGACAAATTTGGAAAAGTGAAAGTTTCACACATCTACAGGGAAGCTAACAGCATGGCAGATTTCTTTGCGAATGAAGGGGTTAGGATGCAAGGATTGAACACATGGCAGAATTGTAGGGACTTGAGAACTGGATTCAAGGCTTTACTAGATTACGATGTTACACACATGGGAAAGAATCAACCACATTTAATGATTAAAGAGAAAGGAGCCAAGTACATCAAAATCAAGAGATTTCATGGGGCCGCATCATGTTACTTGGAAAGAAAGGAAAATTTGCACGCTTTGTGGGTGCTTTGGAACAGCTACATAATTCTGCAACAGGTTCTTAGCATTGGTAGAGTCGACAATAATGAGCAAACAAAAATGGGGGGATAGGAAAAGAGTTGAGCCTAACAGCTATGAGGTGCACACTAGGAATGACAAGGTTTGGGAGCAGATTGTAAGAGGTGGCCTGGTTCCATATCTGGAAAAACTTCATGGGACTGATTCTAAGGCCACGGACTACTTCAAGAAGAACTAGAACAACGGCGAAATCATTCTCTTTGGTAGGAAGGTGAAGCTGGATGAGCAAATCATAGGGGAGATTACTGGTATGTCCATCGACTGAGTGAATTTTTATCATGACAGAAGGTTTTCTGACGAGGCGGTCATCATATTTTCGAAGAAGGACAAGGAGAAATTGAAACTGGTTAAAATCTCTAATAGTTATTTTGAAATTGACACTATCAAGGCGCTGTGGAGAAAGGTTCTTTGGGTGATAATGGAGTATATCACTCTAGACGCGAGATTTACCAGAGTGTATGGGCGCCATTTTGCTATTCTTAACCACTTCCGCCATAAGGTATGGATTTCTATGCCTCACTACCTGTTATGTTCATTGACTAATAGCCTAGAAGACCATAGGAAAAATCCCAGGAGATACCCTATTCTTCATCCTGGTCTTATTAGGTTAATTTATGAACATTATCAAAGCATGCCAGCTTTATCTAACCTTGTTGCCTCTGTGGAGTCTGAGGACTATGATACTGATAGTGGGGGTTGGGAGATTTGGCCTAACCAGGAGAAAAATTTTGAAACCCACCCATCCTCTGAGATGTTTGGTAAGAAAACCCAGTCTAAAAAATCCCAGCTTGCTAAAGATAACCCTGAGACCCTCCGCGACTGCTCTGCCCCCTTTAAGAATCTTGTTCTTAAGGGCTTCCCTATCAACAAGTTGGTCTCCTATTCTACAGACTTCTTGGAAGATAAAGCCGAGAACCCTGGAGCTAGTAGATATTTTGTGCCCTCCCCTCCTGCCTCTTTCAGATTTGAAGGTACTAGATTTACTAGCTCCCCCAACCCGGGTGATGTCAATCTCATTTTAGACCGGGTTCAATCTGGTGACATTTTGGCCTCTGCTAGAAACGACATCAGTGACGTATTCAAGGTCTTGAAATGGGCCTACCATGAAATTAATGAGCTCAATCAAAGAAAAAGGTCCCTGTATAGCAAATTGGAGGAGCTGGAGCTGAAGTTGGCCGCTCTTAGCAATGAAGAAGGGAAACAGAATAAGAACACTGGTAAGAAAGGAGGAGACAATGAGGAAAAGTACAAGTCTCTGGAAGAGGAAATGGTTAAAATTAAAAATAACTTGAAAACTGTTGTGGAACAAAACCATAAAATGGCTAGGCACAATGCCATTATTATCAACGCTATGTCTGAAAAGGTGGAAAAAATGCAACAGGGTTCGCTAGTTGTTGACCTAGAAGCGAAAAAGGAAAGTAAGTTTGAGGACCAAGGTATTTCTAAAAGGACCCAGGCTAACCTCAAAAGGAAAGAGCCTCCCACCACACAGATGGTTCAGATCTTAAAGAGGGGGGTTCAGGATATGAACGAGCCGAAGCTAAGACTCACGGGACTTTAAAGACACAAATTTAGTTGTTACTGGCTTTTGGCTAGTTTTGGTTTTGTGGCCTTTCACCTTTTTGATGGCGTGGGTCATTTCTTGTTGTTTTTTAATAGCCTTGTTGTCTTTGGTGTCTTTTTTGACTTTCTCTTTATTTTGTAAACTTTGTGGTTTGGGTCCCTGTAAAACCCATTTTTCCTCTTTCAAAAATAATGCATTGGCCACCAAATAGGCTTGAAAATTTTAACAACATTCAATGAAATGTTGTATTAAACCCTAATAAAAAATTGTTTTAATGAGAAAACCCTTAACTATTAGATTAATAGTTATAAACCCTAATTAAAAATAGATGAAGAGGAAGTAAACCCTAATAATAACCCCATTGTAGTGTAGGAAAATGCATACCCTTGTATTTTCACACTTGTTTGGGCCTGCTTTGCTTTATTTGTCCCTATTTATGTCTTAATTGGTCCTATTTTACATCCAAAAGCTCAATGAATTATATCTTTTTATGGCTAATCCCAACAACCATCAAAGGATATAAATGATAATTTAACAATTTTGGTTGTGTGTCCTTGATTTTTGGACTAGGACTAATAAGACACCTAGGGCATCTTTGTCCCCGAAAGGTCTTGAGATCCTGATTTCAAGTGTGCCTTAAATGGGTCCCTTTTTGGAGTCTGTGCCCCGAGTTTCATGCCTCAAAACTAAGATGCCACCTAGGGTGTCTTAGTCCTCCTTGAGTTATTTTTGAGATTTAATTTCAAATCTCAACATGATTTAGCCTCCTTTAATTAATGAGTTTATATGTTGACTTGTTGTGGTGTAATTTCGGGATATTAAGCATAGATAAGTATAAATACAAGTTTCTTTCATTCATTCTCATTCAAGTATTTTGTGATAGCATTCCTAATAGCAAGTTTGAGTTCACAAGAGCATTAAAGAGAAATTCATCAAGCATTTTTCCAAAGTCACCATCAAGATTCAAGCATCATATCAAAGAGATTCTTGCACCATGTGTGTTTTTGTGCTAATATTTGTGATGTAGGGTTTTGATTCAAGAAAGAAATTCAAGTTTATATGTATCAAACATTTCTTTGATTCAAGATCCATATCCAAGCTAGCCATTTCACATAAGTTTTCAAACTTTATAATAAGGGTTGGTGAGTTGTAACATTGCATGTTTTTCATTAATCATTTCCCTCCATTTCATTTCATTTCAAGGTTTAATTACCAACAAGGGGTTTGACCAAGGCAAACCCCAATTCACTAACAATCAACAAGTTTTTCCCCTCTTGTGTGTTTGTGATTATAGATTTAGGTTGAAGACTTGAAGATCATTTGAAGAGAAAAGTTGCAAAGTTGCATTGCAAAGTTTTCATCTTCACAAAAACTCACCTACATGCCAGATTTGGAAGTTTTAGGACCTGAGATCAAAGAAGAAGGAAGTGCAAACATCAAGCCTCAGGATCACATTAAGGGATTTTAGAAATTCAGAAGGAGACTATGTCACCACCTAGGGCATCTTATTCCTCCAAAGGGTATTTTTCAAAGATTCTTCTAGATCCAGTTCTGACATTTGAAGATTTTGCATCTGCCCCAAAAAATAGCAACAAGACTAAGACAATAGTAAGGGAATCGTTGTCCTCCATAACACTTTTTGACAACTTCTTTGCATTTCCAAAATCCTTGTCACATTTCTAGACTTCCCAATTACATACATCATAACTTCCTGTTGCTTAATTTCATTATTTGCATCCTTCATTTAGCTTGCGTTACTAGGTTTTGTGAGTTGAATGTTAAGTTGTCTTTTCCCAGGTTTTGCTTGGTGGTGAACCCCTCAAAGCTTAAATAACCCCTTCCTAGGCCTTCCTTGTTGAGAATTGACTCAACTTTGAGGTTGACAGTCAATCCAATTTGGATTCCTATGACATACTTGAATGATAATTAGAGAAACGTGGTGTTTTATGACCTAGGTTATAAGGCACCCATTTTCCCTATTGTTCATTAATAGTGACCCAAAATTTTAGAGAATTCATTTTCTGATTTGAAGTTCATTAAAAGTCCTAGATCTAGGTTTTA
This sequence comes from Sequoia sempervirens, assembly GCA_007258455.2. Classification (NCBI taxonomy): domain Eukaryota; kingdom Viridiplantae; phylum Streptophyta; class Pinopsida; order Cupressales; family Cupressaceae; genus Sequoia; species Sequoia sempervirens. The sequence goes on from VDFB02163637.1 coordinate 10,117, forward strand.
TTCATTCTTGCATTGCATCTTGCATGAGTGAAAGTGCATCTAGGGTTTCTTGCATCTTGCATTAGTGAAAGTGAACCTAGGGTTTCTCACATTTTTATTAGTGAAAGTGCATATAGGTTGCATTTTTTCTTTCTTTCATCAATTAATCTCATTGCAAAATTGAAAAAGTGCATTGTCAATCATCCTTATTGCATTCAAAATTGAAAAAATTGCATCCAACTTTGCATCTAATTGCTTGTCATTAGTTACTTTTTCTTGCATTCATTTGCACATTTTTTTGTTCCTAAACATCAAGTCCTTGGGTAGGAAACCTAGGATCACTGTTAGCAACTCAAAATTTGTTGTTTTTTTGACAAAAAAATCTACTGCAGGACAAAAACTCCCTTCCTTGCATCTTAGTCCCTCTGTGGGTTTCTAGCTCAAAACTCTATTTGAGTTGTGTGCTTTTTTTTCCACTTTTTGGACCCTCCAAATTCCTTCAGTAGGAATAAAACACCCTTACTAGCATCTTAGTCCCTGTTGAGTTTGAAGCTACAATTTTTAGGATAAATTTTCTTTTTTGTGCTTCCTAAGCCTGCTAGTAATATATACTAAAGTCTAGAAAGTTTCAGGAACATCTATTTTATGCATTTAGGTCAAAAAAATCAATTTAGGGCACTCATTTTTTAAATCATTTCAATTACAAGCATCATTAGATCTGAAAATGCTCATAATTTTGAAACTTTGCATAATATGGATAAAAGTACTTTTCACTTTTGCATATACAATGCTTACATTCATAAAACTTTGCATAAGTTTGATAAAAGTGCTTTTCATTTTTGGATATACATTGTTTGCATTCTTAAAGTTTTTCATACATTGGATAAAAGTGTTTTGCATCTTTGGACATACATTATTTACATGATTAAAGCATTGCACGAGATGGTTAAAAGTGCTTTTCATTTTTGGTGAAATAATGTTAGTACCTTACCTTTCTAGGCACACTTAGAAAAAGTTCATATCCCCTCCCTATGAGAGTGTTTTAGTGAAAGAGAATACAACCTTGGAAACTCCTAACAATCATATTTGTTCTTCTCCTAATATCTCTCCTATTGGTGAAGAAGATATTTTAGTGTTAGAAGAACCAATCAATGAGAGTTTTGAGAGTCCTAGTTTTTTCTCTCCTTCTACCTCTCTTAGTCAACAAGACATTGATGAAAATAATAAACAAAAATAGGTAATCATGATGACCACATAACACAACAAGAGACCATTGAAACTTCAACTAGTCATGAGGGAAACATTCTTGAACAAGATAATTACATCATTGATAAGAAAAAAAAATCAACCATTGATCATTCCCCTACTTGCGATGAAGTCATCCTTGAATGTCAAGAACATTTGGTTTGTAGTTCTCCTAAAAAATCTCCTCCTAGGGAAGATATCACAGTTGAAGAGAATGAGAAAATTGACAATAGTAATTCCTTAGATAAAGATGATGAAGTAAGATTAGACTCCTCTTCACCAAGAGATCATGAAAATAAGGACAAGTCTTCTGAGGTTATGCACATTAGATACCACTTGGAGTACTCTCTCGAGCCTAAACTTATCAATTATCCACCCTCTCAAAAAACCACAAGTTCAAAAAAAACCCGTCCTTGACCTCAAATGACCTAAGAACAATGTTTTGCAGCAACCGAGTTACAATACCATTGCCCATACATATAACACTAGAAAGAATTTGCAACCAAGATAAACAACTTCAACATCCCTCCCTTTGTCTAATCCCATTTTTCCTAGTGCTCCTCATTTAACTTCGCATAGTGGGAAGGATATGATCTTGTTGAAGAACTTAGGATTACTCCTACAAAGATATCCCTATGTGACATAATTCAAAATTCACGTACCTAATTATCACACTATGCTTCAAAAAGCCTTGCAACAAGTTGTGATTCCCTCTAGTGCAAATCCAAATGACATAGTAGAAATGATTCAAGGACTGAATACTGAAATTGTTTTCCACCAAAGTGATCTCCCTCCTTTGGAGGTGCAAAAACAATATGATGCTTTGATGATCATAGCTCAATACAATAGCACAGGGATAAAGTGAACCCTTTTTAAAAATGGCTCTGCCCTTAATGTGTGTAGTATAAACCTTTTGGATAAGTTTGGTGTCGATAAATCAAAAATCCAACCCACTTCTTTATCTATTAGTGGCTTTGATAACATGGGAAAACGACCACTTGGGATGATCACATTACCTATTAAAGTTAATAAAGTTGCATTACAAGCCCCGATCCCTGTTATGCCTCATAATATTTCATACAATCTCCTTTTAGCAAGACCATGGATTCATGAGATGCATGTTGTGCCTTCAACTCTTAATTGTGTAATGAAGTATGTCTATAACAACAAAGTGTACAAAATAAAAGTTGATCCTGAACCAAACATTTGTTTGAACATTGAGAAAAACAAGGAAAATCCTTTAAAAACATTGACACCAACTACACAAGTGGAATCTATACAAGGAGAAAAAATAGAAACATTCCCCTTCAAAGTGGTATCACTAGACGATTTGGGATCGTTGAGTTTTGAACAAAATTCATGGGAGAATACAAGAGCATAAACAAATATTTTGAAAAGGGAAAAAAAAGGTAGTAATGTCAATTAAAAATTTAGAAGACCCTTCGAAAGCATCCACCTCAACCACTCTATAACAAAAGACAACAAATTACACAACAAAATTTGATGAGATAGAATATCAACAACCGCTAACTCTAAAAGAGATGAAGAAACTTTATGGAAAAGGTTATGAAATGATGATACAACTTGGTTATAGTGGAAAAGGATGTGGTGCTAGAGAACAAGGTATCCATGTCCCTATAGAGCCTCAAACATAAGAAAAGACTAGTGGTCTTGGTTATTGTCCTTTGATAAAAATAAACAAGCCTTCACTTAACATCAACACTCTCACAAAAGATTCCTCTAAGATGACTTTAACAATAGTGCATCTTGAATTGATAGAAACTAGTGGTATTGATTGTTATCATTTGAAAGAAATAGAGAAGTCCTCGCTTAACATTAATTTCTTCATGAAAAATACTAATGATTTGAATTCGTTAGATTTTACACCTTCCTTTAAAGAAGAGTACAAAATCTCACAGTCTAAAGAGCTTTGTGTAAGTATGACATCTTGTACTAAGCAAGAGATATCTTTGTCACAAAATAAAGAACCATTTTCTACTTTTGATCAAGAGGGTATCTTGTCGAGACCCCTCCAAGATCATTTGATATCCCTCCCTTCAAGAAGATGAAAGAAATTTTACTACAAGAATTCATTTTTTGTGCATATCATAGAGTTCATGGTCACATTCTACTAATGAATATAAGGCTTTGAGTAGTAAAATACAACATCTTAAGAATTTGGTGCTCTTCATATGTGTGGGCACCCTGAATTCCTATAATTCTCTATTCATATACATCATGATATTTCTTAGAAATAAGTACAAAAATACAAAAATATAGCAGAAACATGGAGGGTTACCTCTAAATAATTAGATAATATTATATAGATTCAATGTTGTTATTATGATGATATAGGAAGGTTCTATATTTTGCTTATTTATAGGCTTAACTATGTAGAGACATGCCCTTCATACTAATTAAAGAGGATTATTGTATTAACTAAGCCCCTCCCTAGGCCTTCCTTGTTGAGAATTGCCCACCTTTGAGGTTGATAGTCAATCCAATTTGGATTCTATGACATACTTGAATGATAATTAGAAATGTGGTGTTTATGACCAAGGTTATAAAATCACCCATTTTCAATGTTCATTAATGGTGACCCAAAATTTTAGAGAATTCATTTTCTGATTTGAAGTTCATTAAAAGTCCTAGATCTAGGTTTTATTCATTCTTGCATTGCATCTTGCATGAGTGAAAGTGCATCTAGGGTTTCTTGCATCTTGCATTAGTGAAAGTGAACCTAGGGTTTCTCACATTTTTATTAGTGAAAGTGCATATAGGTTGCATTTTTTCTTTCTTTCATCAATTAATCTCATTGCAAAATTGAAAAAGTGCATTGTCAATCATCCTTATTGCATTCAAAATTGAAAAAATTGCATCCAACTTTGCATCTAATTGCTTGTCATTAGTTACTTTTTCTTGCATTCATTTGCACATTTTTTTGTTCCTAAACATCAAGTCCTTGGGTAGGAAACCTAGGATCACTGTTAGCAACTCAAAATTTGTTGTTTTTTTGACAAAAAAATCTACTGCAGGACAAAAACTCCCTTCCTTGCATCTTAGTCCCTCTGTGGGTTTCTAGCTCAAAACTCTATTTGAGTTGTGTGCTTTTTTTTCCACTTTTTGGACCCTCCAAATTCCTTCAGTAGGAATAAAACACCCTTACTAGCATCTTAGTCCCTGTTGAGTTTGAAGCTACAATTTTTAGGATAAATTTTCTTTTTTGTGCTTCCTAAGCCTGCTAGTAATATATACTAAAGTCTAGAAAGTTTCAGGAACATCTATTTTATGCATTTAGGTCAAAAAAATCAATTTAGGGCACTCATTTTTTAAATCATTTCAATTACAAGCATCATTAGATCTGAAAATGCTCATAATTTTGAAACTTTGCATAATATGGATAAAAGTACTTTTCACTTTTGCATATACAATGCTTACATTCATAAAACTTTGCATAAGTTTGATAAAAGTGCTTTTCATTTTTGGATATACATTGTTTGCATTCTTAAAGTTTTTCATACATTGGATAAAAGTGTTTTGCATCTTTGGACATACATTATTTACATGATTAAAGCATTGCACGAGATGGTTAAAAGTGCTTTTCATTTTTGGTGAAATAATGTTAGTACCTTACCTTTCTAGGCACACTTAGAAAAAGTTCATATCCCCTCCCTATGAGAGTGTTTTAGTGAAAGAGAATACAACCTTGGAAACTCCTAACAATCATATTTGTTCTTCTCCTAATATCTCTCCTATTGGTGAAGAAGATATTTTAGTGTTAGAAGAACCAATCAATGAGAGTTTTGAGAGTCCTAGTTTTTTCTCTCCTTCTACCTCTCTTAGTCAACAAGACATTGATGAAAATAATAAACAAAAATAGGTAATCATGATGACCACATAACACAACAAGAGACCATTGAAACTTCAACTAGTCATGAGGGAAACATTCTTGAACAAGATAATTACATCATTGATAAGAAAAAAAAATCAACCATTGATCATTCCCCTACTTGCGATGAAGTCATCCTTGAATGTCAAGAACATTTGGTTTGTAGTTCTCCTAAAAAATCTCCTCCTAGGGAAGATATCACAGTTGAAGAGAATGAGAAAATTGACAATAGTAATTCCTTAGATAAAGATGATGAAGTAAGATTAGACTCCTCTTCACCAAGAGATCATGAAAATAAGGACAAGTCTTCTGAGGTTATGCACATTAGATACCACTTGGAGTACTCTCTCGAGCCTAAACTTATCAATTATCCACCCTCTCAAAAAACCACAAGTTCAAAAAAAACCCGTCCTTGACCTCAAATGACCTAAGAACAATGTTTTGCAGCAACCGAGTTACAATACCATTGCCCATACATATAACACTAGAAAGAATTTGCAACCAAGATAAACAACTTCAACATCCCTCCCTTTGTCTAATCCCATTTTTCCTAGTGCTCCTCATTTAACTTCGCATAGTGGGAAGGATATGATCTTGTTGAAGAACTTAGGATTACTCCTACAAAGATATCCCTATGTGACATAATTCAAAATTCACGTACCTAATTATCACACTATGCTTCAAAAAGCCTTGCAACAAGTTGTGATTCCCTCTAGTGCAAATCCAAATGACATAGTAGAAATGATTCAAGGACTGAATACTGAAATTGTTTTCCACCAAAGTGATCTCCCTCCTTTGGAGGTGCAAAAACAATATGATGCTTTGATGATCATAGCTCAATACAATAGCACAGGGATAAAGTGAACCCTTTTTAAAAATGGCTCTGCCCTTAATGTGTGTAGTATAAACCTTTTGGATAAGTTTGGTGTCGATAAATCAAAAATCCAACCCACTTCTTTATCTATTAGTGGCTTTGATAACATGGGAAAACGACCACTTGGGATGATCACATTACCTATTAAAGTTAATAAAGTTGCATTACAAGCCCCGATCCCTGTTATGCCTCATAATATTTCATACAATCTCCTTTTAGCAAGACCATGGATTCATGAGATGCATGTTGTGCCTTCAACTCTTAATTGTGTAATGAAGTATGTCTATAACAACAAAGTGTACAAAATAAAAGTTGATCCTAAACCAAACATTTGTTTGAACATTGAGAAAAACAAGGAAAATCCTTTAAAGAAACATTGACACCCATACAAGAACAACAAAAATATAGATGTCCTAAACCCTTCAAAGTGATATTGCTAGATGATTTGGGAT
>VDFB02163638.1:0-14687 GCA_007258455.2 Sequoia sempervirens
AAGTTTCTTTTTCTTGTATTCTAAAATAAGGTTTGCCATAGACTTGGGGAGACTTGGGCATCCTGGTTATGCAATAGGTTGTATTCAGCTTGTACTCTCCACATCCTTGATCTTGAATCTGGAACCTCGGGTCAACACTTGGGGTGATAAATGAAGTGGAAGGTGTTATGAAATTGGTCATGGTGGTCAAAGAAGTAGGAGTGGAAGCGATGGATGAAGAAGCAGAAGATTTCATGAGTGTTGAGGGATCAATGAATTTAGAAGGCAAAGATGTTAGAGCTTCCCTATTGATAGGGATTTGACATTCCGAGACACCCCGTAAGTTGGTACAATATTGAAATGGATCAGGGTCTCCATATATAGTAATCTCAGTTCCTTCAAAAGGAAACTTCAAGCACTGGTGATATGTGGAGGGAATGGATTTCAAAGCATGGATCCAAGGTCGACCGAGTAAAATGTTGTATGGCAGGTCCAAATCTAGAACTTGACAAGTGGTGTCAACAAAGTCTGGCCTGATCTGAACTGGAAGTGTAATTACGCCCCGAGAGGAACGTTCTACATCATCATATGCCTTGATAACAATGTTTCTTGTGGCGTCTATGCAAGCATCAGAAAATCCTAGTGCCTTGACCAATTTTAAGGAACATATATTCAGTCCTGCTCCACCATCTACTAAGACTCGTCTGACCTTATGTTTATGAACAAAGACTTCGATATGAAGGGCATCATTATGGTTGGATTTGGATGACGAATAGTCTTGGTCAGAAAAGGTGATATGGTGGGGTGTCGTGAGATATCCTACCATGGCTTCCAATTGGTTGACATCAATATCTTGGGGAACAAAGGATTCTTGCAGTGTTTTGTCTAGGATGGCCTTATGGGTAGGCGAGATGCATAACAACTCAAGAATAGAGATTTGTGCGAGTGTTTTTCCAAGTTGGTCAATAAGATTAAAGTTTCCTTTAGGTTGGGATTGCTTGTTTTGTGGACGGGATTGCAACTATGAAGTGGATGGGCCAGCTATTGTTAGCTTTGGTTGTCTAGGGGGAGGAGGGCCAGCTATGGTGATCTTTCCACCACGAGTGGTGACGTTGCATTTAGGGACCTTTCTAATGGTGACCATGCAGACATGTTCCTCAGTTGTTCTAATGTGATGTATAACAGGTTCCCTGGAATAGTCGTATGCAATACGGGCATGGTTGGCTTGAGTATTGTTATTAAGGTTTGACATAGAAAGGTTTCCTAAACCATGATCCTGTAGTGGGTTCTTGTGTATTGTATGATCCGCATTAGAGGAAAACTATGGCCTTCCAACTTCAATGATACGTTTTTCAATAAGGTCTTGTACCATATTTTTCAATTGTTTACAAGAAGATGTTTTGTGTCCTTTTATTTGGTGATAGTCACAAAATGCATTATGATCCCACCAAGATGGTTTAAACTATCTAGGGTTATATGGTTTGGGGTCCTGAAGTGTGATGACACCATTTTGAACGCATTTCTTGAGTACTTCGTCAATAGGTTCACCCAAAGGGGTATATGTGTGATTTCTAAGGAATTGACTTGGTTGTCTAGGCTGCCCTTGAATTTGATTGTTTTGATTGCCTTGGTTATTCTGATTTGTCTGGATAGCATTAGCAGCATAGTTTTGTGTCATCATTTGTGTGTTTTGGGGTTGTGTCCCTTTTAGAGTAATCATAGGACCCATAGTGTTGACAGCCTTAGCATCGACTACACCATCATTGGTAACATGTTTGTTCTTAACCCAAAATTTGGTCTTGTCAGCAGAAGGAGGGTTTGTATTTATGTTTTTAGGACCGTATTTTAGTCTTCCTTCAGCTATGAGGGCTTGTTCAACTTGGACACCTCGTTCAACTAGGTCTGCAAAATTTGTGCAACAATGAAAACGCAAGCCATTTTTCAGTGGGCCCATTAACGTTTGTACGAACATGTCAACTTTTTCCTTTTCAGGTATGTCTATATGACAATGACTCGCTAGGCCCCTCCATTTTTGAAAGAATGGTAAAAAGGTTTCACCTGAATCTTCTTGTGTGAGTTGGCATAAGTTGGTAATGGAGGTGTCTGTGTCAATGTTGTATGTGTAATTTTTCACAAATTTTTTAGCAAGTTCTTTCCATGACTATATTCCAGGTTGCAGTGTATAGAACCATTCTAGCGCTGGTCCCGCGAGGCTTTTAGGAAATAGTCACATTAGATATGTGTGCTCATGAGCAATATCCACACTTGTTATGAACTCTCTGATGTGGTCAAGTGGATTTGTTTTACCCTTGTATTTGTTGAAGTTTGGAGCCACATAACCATGTGGAAATGGTGGCATGTACAAAGTTGTATCAAAAGGATATGGGAATAAGTCGTATGGCATTTGTGTCTTTTTATCAGAGGTTTTCATATTTTCCTTTTTTTTTTTGAAGGTCATCCACTTTTGCTAGCAAGGTGTGTACAATGGGATCATTGGTTTCCTGAAAGTAAGGTATGTTTTGCTAATATTGCCAATTGTCATTGGGGATATGTTGTTGAGTATGAATCTAGGATAAGTATGTGGGAATATGTAACCCCACCATGTTTGTCTGTATTTGAGGTCCCTGACTTATTTGATGTCCAAAGGTATGCATTTGCTGTGTCATTTGAGTTCCTTGTCCTTGTTGAAAGAATTTTCCATGTGGCATGGTAGTGTTTGGTCCTTGAAAGTGTCTATGTGGTATATGTGTATTGTGCCCTTGTCCATGTGGGATGTTCATTTGTGATGATGTGTTAATGTTGTGTTGAGGGCCTTTAATAAAAATGCATCGTGAGTTTCACCCAAAGGGATTAAACGAGGTTCCACCATAAGGATGTGATGAAGATGCCCCCATTGTCATAGATGAAGAGCCAATCATAGGATTTGAAGAAGTGGTGCCTACTAATGTGGATGCAAAGGTGGCTCCTATTGTTTGTGAAGATGATGTGGAAGGTGTAGGCATGGACTGTGAAAAGGTAGCTCCTAGTATTTGTGTAGATGATGTGGACATTGTAGGCATGGTCATAGTGGATGTTCCTCCAGTTGCGTTAGTTGAAGAGGAGGTGTTTTGATTTATGGTGCCACTAGATGTCACATTAATGGTGGTAGTAGCAACTTGCGTAGTAGCAGCAGTGTGATTGGTTGAGGTATTGTTCGTGTCATGTTGGGATGTTGTGTTTTGTGTCATATGATTAGGAGAGACAGGTCGTATGGTATTAATGTCAAAGCCTTTTGGTAATCTTGTGCCTTGGTCTAAGAGTATAGCAAGGTATTGTTCAGGATTGTTTAAGACCAATTATTCTACAAGTGAAGCGAATTCCGGATTTTGGGCTGCTGCCTCTAAGTTTTCAATGTAAACTTGTCCATTTTGGTCTCTTTGTATGAATTGTTCAAAAAGTGGATTTTGAAAAGAATTTGACATGTTCATGGAAGATTGTGCATTCAAATTTCCAAATGGGTCATCAAAGATCCAGTCATTGGGATTGGTGTTGATGTTGGTGTGGTTGTCAAAGTCTTGTCCAAAGTCTGCCATTTGTTTTTTCTTTCATTGAAGTCTTGTCTCCACCATCAAAGGAAATTGCTCAAATGAAGATAATAACAATGTGCCACAAGTATGACACTAACCTATGTTTTTGTCTTTTTGTGTGATAAAGGATGACAATGTAACGGGATGATAATTCAAGTATGCCAAAAGCCAAGGTGACTAGGATGACGATGCAAAGAGATGATAATGCAAGTATGCCAAAAGCCAAGGTGACTAGGATTACGATGTTGACTTGGATGACAATGTTGATTAGGAAAATGACAATGTGGACTACGAAAATTGAAAGGTCAAGGTGCAAAATGAGGACTAAGGTGATGAAATTAATGCAAGGTCTATGTTCAAAATAACAACTAAGATGCAATAATGTTTTTGGATTTTTTGGATAAAGGATGACAATGCAAGACTATGTTTTTGGATTTTTTGACAATAAGGGATGAAATATGACAATGTTGTCTAAAGAAAATGAATAATGCCAAAGGACAATGAAGACTAAGATGACAAGTTATGACATTATTTTTTTTGTTTTGTATTTTTGGAGGATGTCAAAGCAAGGTGATAATGATGTTTTCCTAAGGAAAATGACCAATGCAAGGTGATAAATTGTTAAGAAAGGATGTCAAATGTCAAGGTGACAGTGAGGACTAATGTGAAAATGTTGGTTAAGGAAATGACCAATGCAAAGTCTAGATGCCAAATGAGGACTATGATGACAATATTTTGGATTTTAAAGATATGCAAGGTGAGGATTAAAATGATTTGAATATCTAAGGTATGCAAATGCAAAGGTCTAAAATGATTTGGAAAAAGGTTTCCTAACCACCCTATGCTTGATCTATGTCTCAATTTTGGAATATCAAAGGACTTGTTTGAAGGACTAAATGACAAGGACAAATGACAAATGAGTCTTCCTAACTAGACTTTTGAGTTGGAAGAATCTCACAAAAAGATAATGACTAAAGGAGATAATGATGTCTAAGTCCAATGATAACCTAATTTCGAAAGTCAAGATTTTGCAAAGTGAGGTAAGGTTGTCCTAATCCAAAATATGCAAAATGAGATGAGGACCTAAGTTTTTGGTTTATGATTGAAAATACAAATGGTGAAGCCTAAGGATGAAGTTAAATATTTGCAAAGATGACCCTATGGTAAGATGCAAGCTAAAGTGTACAAGGAATGAGAGATTTGAGCAATTTCATGATTTGGTTTTGACATAAGACTTCTAGGCTGAGACTGTTGTTTTGATGTTTTATTGAAAAGTTTGAGTTGGCTGAGGTTTTGTGTCTAGATTTGTGAATATTTTGTATATTGTTTGAAAATCTAGAAAAACAATTTTTGACAAGCACGATGTTGTTTTGTGTAATGCAAACACACATGAGATGCACAACCCGGATTAGGGGCCAGTGTCATAGGCATTCTGATATAGCCCATCGATATATACCCCTGATTGGTGCTAAACACCTTTCCTTCCTCGGAGAGCCGGATAGCTTAGGCTCTGGGTGTACCCGCTCCCTCCACTACTAACTATTCCGCACACCACCTCTGATTCTGCAATAATACTTCCCAAGAACTGCTATCTCTACTCATGGGAGTCAGTAGTGAGTATCTTCAGGCATGATACTGTACCCTGCACTATACCAAGCAATGACTGAAAATGGTTGGCTTCTAAAATAAAAGGTGTCTAGTTAGGGCATCCGCCACTGGCGGCCACAACATGGGGCGGTGAGATTAATCACCACCAGGTGCACCCAACCTGCAGATGTTACCAATAGTTTGCGGGCAATTGATTCGGCCCTCGGGTAGACACATCCGGAGACTCGCGGTGGTAATTTCCTGAACTTTCCTCAAGCACCCATTTTATATCGGTCGAAGTGGCTTTTCTTGGCTTTAGCCTCAGCACGGCCAATGAAGCCATCCCTTTTTTAAGGTGAGTAATTTTTTCCTTTAAGGCAGCTCCATGAAATAACACAACGGCTTCTATGCCCGGATCACTAAAGCTAAGGGGAGAGGATACTTCGACATAAAAGTCCTATGCTAAAAGTTTTGAAGGATTTGGTCTAGGAACTAATAATATGCATCTTTTTAGTCTTGTCATCTTCTTCTCACCCACCCCATAGGCATGCATCCATATCATCATCATCCATATCTCACTAACAACATTTCTTTTGTCTCTTCATATTCTAGTCTTCATACTTCTAAGAGCACACCCATGTTCTGGAACCCATCCTGCCCCTCCCAAGGTATACCGCAACCCTACTATTCTTCCTCATCTTATTTTTGCATCAAGTATATTTTGACTTATTCTTTGTCACAAATATGCATACGCATTATGACACAAAAGAGGGGCAATGTGTACACCTAAAATGACCTAGGCTTGCAAGCTTCATTTTTACTCACTGGCCCCAGAAGGTACACTCATGACATTTAATTATGCGTCCTTGGTCCATTATTCACTATTGATTAAATAATTCATACCATTTAATCAATCTATGTCCTTTATTCTTCTTCATGATTATTAAATAAATAAATTTCATTTATTTATTAAAATAATGCATTAATTGTCTAAGTCTTCCCTTAATTAAATAAATTGCTTAATTTATTTAATCACCCTTCTTCAGTCATTTCTTCCTGATTATTAAATAAATAAGTTTTATTTATTTATTTAATATATCACTAACTGTCATAATTAAATAAATAAATAAATTTAATTATTAGTCTTATTTGCTAAATTAAATAATTATCTTTAATTATTTAATTTCCTAAATTAATATTCTTCTCATTTTAAATAAATTAAATTATTTAAAATGCCATCTCATTCTTAACTGTCAACTCATTATGGTAAATAATCCGAAAAATTGATTATTTATTATTTCACAAAATTCACATTTGGAATTAATTTAGTTCCAAATTGGTAACTTTCCTCCAGAAATCAAGTGATCGGGAAGATTCTTGATCTTTCCAAAACTGATCTTCAGTCAAGTCTTTATCTTCTTCATTTTCAAAAATCTTTATTTTTGAATTAATTTCGATGGATTTCATCACATCTGATTTTAGATGACATTCTACCGCTGAGCATTGATTTCTTTCAATTCCTACTTAGATTGTTTGGATGTAATCTCGCTTCGCTGATGGGGTTTTAAGCCGGGTTGGCCTTTTGCCTCTGCCAGCTGCTGGTACTTATAAAATGCTATTTTGCTCTCATTTCTAGATTACACACATAGATTACAATATTCTGGCATATTAATACTTAGATTAATTTGGCATTTTAAAGTCATTTTTGTCATAGACATAGGCATAGGCATTTAGATTCAAATCCTTCAAAGCTTGTGTAGGTCTTCATCAAGGATTGCTCGCACGTCGAATCTGAGGGCAACACAAATCAACAAGTTAGAAGGTACTATCAAGGTGAATCATGGAAACTCCTACGAATGAAAGGTATATTTGTTGTTCTTTTTAGTTTTCATTGTTCTTGATAGGTCTTTGGGTTTATTTTATATGCTTTATGGATTGATGAATCTAATCCAAAAATTTACCCTTAGTTACTCATTCAAATCTACTTTCTCTACTATGAAAAGGTCCTTTAGTATTCTTACCCAAAACACATCCTCGACAAGTACCTTCATGCTCCTGGCTGAGTTTAGGAATGCCAGTGACCATTTTCTTCATGGTTGGAAGTACTCTAAAGTGAAGGTGAGCAAGTCTTCTATGTCAAAGCTCACATGAACTTGATGAATCATGTAACACATCAGGACTGTAGTGGATGAGTGCAAAGTCTGTAGAGACATTCTTGCTGAACATCAATCACTTGGGCTGATTTGATGCTAGAGTTCTTTGGCCATGCAAGAAATTTTCCTTTGGTGAATGCAACTTGATATCCCTTGTCCTCCAAGGCTGAGATTGAGACAAGCTTTCGCTTGATGCCTGGTACAAATAGAACAACACTCAACTGAAGGGAGATATCAGAATCTAAGTGAAGAGAGGAGGTTCCAACACCTTTCACGAAATAACATGCATCATCTCCAATTATGACTTGAAAACTTGTATCCCTCTCCACCAAATTTGAAAGATGTTCTCTAAAACTAGTAATGTGACGGGAGGCGCCACTATCAATCAAGCAAGTGTTGCTATCCATAGGAACATTGCTTGATAAGAAAGAATAGAATAGGAAACCACTTGAATCCTTCTAAGGAGAGATCTCACCTATTGATGAGTGTTTTATGACCGCACCAACACAAAATAAAGTTTCCCAATGGTCACTCTATTCTCTCTTAAACAAAGTCTCCTGGATGCTAAGATTGCGAGAAAGATCATGCATTTAACTCCAAGGTTCCTTCATGTAGTGGATAGTCTCAGTTGGCTTGATGTGATTTGCTGGTATCTCAAGGGGGATTTATGTAGTTGTTCAGCTAACGATCAAAGAGAAAAGGGATTTCACAGGATTTAGAAGGTATGTCGATGTAGCACAAGTTTCGTAAACTAACCAGAAATGTACTGAATTGAATGGCTACAGGGATTAGAAAAGTTATGGACTAATCTACACGTGGGATGTGGAGATCAACTTTCACAAGCCTCAACCAGACCCCGCTTTGCCTCACTTCAAACAACTTCCATAGAACCGGTGCAATCTTCAAGGGGAGTAACTAGAAATGTTTAGATTACAATTCAACAATGAAGACACTGTCATGACGACACATACCAACATGAAGATCATAATCGAAGTTAAGTCCACACTATTCCAGTTGACTACACAAGGTGAACCCAACATCAGTGAGCCTACTAGTGGTATGGATAAGTGAGTCTTGCTCAAATTAAACACCACATTCCACAACTATCATCTATTTGCATGAAATAAAATCTATTTTACTCTAAGCTACTTTAAGAATCTATGTGAATTGGAAGGACGAAGAAGCCTAGCTAGCTACCCACAACAAAAGATGAAACCACCATCAATGATAACTCTTTTTATTATGAGAGTGTTCACAACAAATCCTTACAAAGCATTCAATGGAAAAATTTCCTTCCTCTCCAATCTAAGCTAAGCTATTAATCTATGCTATTTTTCTATGCTCTGTCTCTAATCTCCAATCTAATCCAATCTAATACAAATGAGGGGGATGCCCCTTTTATAGATGGCCAAATACAATGGACGGCTCAGATTGAGCCACATATGCCCTAACCCTAAAGACTGCCACCAAGAAGAGTGGGGGTAATAAATGAGCAAAAGATTCTCCACTCTCTCTTGAAGTCATAACGAGAAATTAATGTCCACCATCATCTTCCAAAAGGTTCTTGTCTAGAAACGCATTCCCATTGTCCTTCTCCTTGACTGGAAACTCTATGAATCTGGCCAACAGAGCTTCAACCGGCATGGTAGGCACGTTCTCGATCTGAAACTCCAAGATTGCAACTTCTTTTTCTTGCTTGATGATGATTTTCCTCTTAGTTGTCACTCTTTAACTTTGAAGCGCTTGAGGATGATTTCTAACTCCCATGCCTTCATTATTTTTCCATCCTGATCTTGGAGAATTCTCGAGTCTTGGACTCAATCATTTCTTCCTTGCCACCTGCCTTCCTAAGTTGGGTGCATATTAGGGCTTTGAGGAGAAATTCCAACACTTAGCCATTTCTTCTAACATCTCCCTTCATGATTTAGGCGTAACTGAGATATTATGGAGGAGCTTGAAACATGTAACTTTATCTCCTTCCGAGGTTGTAATGTTGTCCTGGAGTATTTGTTCCATCACCTTAATTCATCATGCTTTGGTCTCGGCGTTCATCCTACAAAAAAAATAAAAAGAGAGCATCAAAACACTTTATAATAGAAATTCACTTCACTTACCTAATCCCCATGTTTTGATCTCCAAGGCTTGAGTGATTTCTGGATCTGATAGGGATCATCATTTTCTCCAACAAACTTTTCCTTCTTTATAACTTTTATCGTGGGCGCATTTAACATCTGCGTGCTACGACATATACCATCTTGATGTTTTCACCTTCTTCACCAATCTTGTCCATCTTCCCTTGGAGCTTGATGTTTTAGTTTCACTTCACTTGGAGGGAGTCTTCTTTTATTTTCATGACAGACAAAATTCAACCCATCTTGAGCTCAGGTGCATTTTACTCCTTCTGCCTTCTTTTTCTATGCCTTAGGAAATTTTATCCATTTGAGCCTTAGGAAATTTTATCAATTATAAGGTAGGCGTCCATTTTGAAATCTCAAACCAGGGCGTAATTCATTCAAAAATTATTTCCCCTAGAAAATACTCAAGAACTCCCCCTTAGAAAATATTTTTCAACTTTATACACTCATAGGTGCACATAAAGGGGTTCATTTATTTATTTATTTATTTTTCGCCCTTGAAAATATTTTTCCCACTAATGTTTATTCTAACCTCTCTAGCCTTGGGCACATTTGTAGGTGTCTGCTTCACATTTCAATGCCTTGGAAAAATTTCCAATCATCTCCTTAACTTGGGTTCATTTGATAAGGTCATCTCCCATGTCATCTTGGCCTTAGAAAATATTTTCAAACAACTTCTCCATGAGGGTGCATTTACTAGGTAGCACTTCCATTTCTTTGACTTAGAAATTTTTTTGATGTCACTCTGCCATCTTGGGCACATTTAGGGGGTCCTCTTACCTTTTCCTTGCCTTAGAATTTTTTTACCACTTATTCCTCTTAGGGCACATTTAGGGTGGGCTCATGCCATTTTCAACGCCTTAGATTATTTTCTTTCTCCAACCTCTTCCTTGGGCGCATTCTAGGGGGTTTACTTCCAATTTCAACACCTTAGATAATTTTCGAAGTCTCCTCATACCTTGGGTACATGTGGGAGGTGCCTTACTTTCATGACTTAAACAATTGCTCACCCAACCTCTTGTCTCCCTGGGCGCATCTAGGGGGTGTACTACCACTTCCCATGCCTTAGAAACTTTTTAGACTAACTCCTCTAGGTTAGGCGCATTTTAGGGGTCCTTCCAATGTTTTCAAACACTTAGAAAAATCTTCAAGTCACCTTCCTTGCCAAGGGCGCATTTAAGGGGTGCTACTTCCAGTTTCTTAGTGCCTTAGAAAATTTCTTGCCTCTAGCTACCTTGGGTGCATTTTGGGGGTCAAGCTTCCATTTTGCCATGACTTAGAAATTTTTTCCACTAACTCATCCAATTTGGGTGCATTTTGAAGGTTAGGCTTAATTTTTTTTATCACGCATACTCCTTGCTTGGGCGCATTTGAGGGGGTGTGCTTGCAGTTTTCTCTAGACTTAGAATTTTCATTCATCCAACATGCTACCTTGGGCGCATTCAAGGGGTGGTAATGCCATTTTCATCTTTTCCTTAGGATTTTTTTTACATCTGGAGTGCTAGGTAAACTTTTGAAGGTGGCTCTTTGAATACTTAGCCAATTTTGCTCTGTTTTGTCCTTGCTTTCTATTTTTAGTAAACCTCTAATTCTTGAACTTCTGCTACTCCTCTTGGCCTGAAATTTTCCCAATGTGATCCTCATGACCTATTTGACCTGTTCACACTTGCCCCTCATGCTGACTTGCTGTTTTGGGCCCTGTTCTAGAGGTGACTTACTATAAATATTAAGTACTTGAATCATGCTCAAATTTTACCAATAGACTCCCTGAAGGATGCTGATCACAATGGGATACATCGGTTTTAAAAAATTCTCATGTTTTCCCCCTCATTTTAGGTGCCAAAGTTGGAAACCCTAATTTCATTTGCATGTGTCTCTATTGACCTTCGTTTGACTCCGTTTCTGTTGCATGTTGCTCTGTTCGTGGAACTGAAGCTCTGGGGGTTGCTAGAGTGAACTTGCTAAAAATAGTAAGCACCTGGAAAGTGATCAACTTGACTTGCATGTTACACCATCGAGAAGCTGTCGAAAAACCCACAAAGAATATCCTAACATGCGTTGGAAAACCAGACATGCAAAGCTTAAAAATCGCTCTTGAAGCCAGAGATACTACAAAGTCATTAACTTGGCTTGCATGTTATATCATCACAGAGCTCTCGAAAAATCCAAAAATATTCTCCAGACATGCATTGAAAAAGCACACATGCAAACCCTAAAAATTGCTCCCAAAGCCAGAATTGCTAAAAATAGAAAGTTGTCAGAATTTGCTCAAATTTTGCATGCAAGTACCCTAAAGTGCTCCAAACGTGGTGTAGTAGTTAGGATCTCAAAATTCCTGAGAAGAAGGTCCCAAATTGAGCACTTACTAAAAATAGTAAGTTGTTAGAATTCAATAAAAATTGAATGGGAACCTGTCTGAAGCCTCTTGATTGCAATGTTAAGCTCATATTTCAATTTTCCAACTCAATTTGACCTCAAATTAGCTTGAAGAATACAAACCCTAATTTCATAGACTTAGTCAAAATTTCAAACCAGGTCAAAAGATAGGTACATCATCAGATAGATAAAAGGGACACAGAGAGACGCAAAACCAAAGCCAAAAGACCCCAAAAGGACAAAGATAGAAGGGACCATTTTGAATGGGGGTGATGTGTGAAAAGGTCACAACATTTCCCACATTTGCAATTGAAGCATGTTGTTTAGGTCTAGTTGGACAATCTTTTGCATAGTGACCAAACTTGTCACATCTGAAGCATTGTATGTGGGAAAGATCCTTCTTCTTCTTAGATGCAAGAGCACCATCTAATCTTCTATATTTTTTCCTCTTGAAATTTCCTTTCTTCCCTTCTTTTCCTTTCTTCTTAGAAGATTGAGCGGCAATCACATGAATCTCTTCATTTGTAGAACTTTTCCCATTGCCTCTTGCTGCTAATCTTGATTCTTCTTGAATGCAATCTACCCTCAAGCGATCAAACTTAGGTAGCTTTGATCTCCCACTAATTCCTTGGATAAATGGATCCCAAGATTGAGGAAGACCATTAAGTTCCAACATAACCAAATCTTTATCATCGACCATATGCCCAATGATAGAGAGTTGATCTCTCAACTCAGTGATCTTCATGAAGAAGGAGATGACAAAATATCCTCTTTCCATCTTGACATGATGAAGTTGTTACCTCAATGCAAGAGATCTGCTTGTATTATTGATCTCATACATTTCCTCCAAGGTCTTGAACATTTCTCTTACTATCTTCAACTTGGAGATAATTGGCACAAGGTGGTCCTTCACAGAATCAACCAAAATCTTCTTCGCCTTAGTGCCATTCTTCTTCCATTGAGGCTTCTCATTTTCATCAGAAGGTTTAGGAACTTCTCTCTCCACAAACTCAACAATCTCATTTTCTTCTAATGCAAGCAATACTCTAAACTTCCAAGAGGTGAAGTTGGAAGCACCTTCAAGTCTATCTTCAATCTTGAGCTCGTTCACCATTTTTGAGGATAAGATAGACACAAGAAGATGAAAACAAGAATGGAAGATGATGCTTCTTATATAAATCTGATCACGATCTTTCTTAGACCCGCTTTGATACCATGTTAGTTTTAGGATTAGAATTAAATAAGCAAAAATAAAAACAATTTCACATAGATTGACACAACAATATACCCTAGGAAAACCCTCCAACTTGAGGGGAGAAAACCAACAACAAAATCTCTCTTATATATTGAAATGATGGCAACAATTCTCTTTACAATGAGGTCAATCACAAGGCCAATAATCAACACCACACTTGATGCACACACAAATGTAAATCACACTTCTTGAAAGACACAAACTACTGTAGGAGAAAATGCACACTTGCAGATGGGAATGGACGAACTTGACTTGATGATTTGATGGAATGAAATGATCTCATATATATACAATGTGAAGGAGAGGTCGCACCTCTTCATGAACAAGGTTGGCTACAAATGAATGGTACAAATTACAAGGAGAGTCGACCCAAATGAAATATAATATGTTGCCAAGTGAAGCGCCTCTTCACTTTAATAAATGCAATAAATAAATAGCCGTTAGGCTATATGAAATTTATTATTCAACAAGCAAGGTGAAAGTATGTAGCCCGAAGCTACAACATCAACAAATTATCCCCTATTCCCTTGCAAAATTTTCATTTTCCTAATCTCGAGAATTAAAGATTACAAAAATTATTCCATAATTATCATTCAACGAAGAGGGACATTACATTCCTCCCTTCCTGGGATTGTTGGTCCTTTAGCAATCTCAAATTGGGGTGTTGCAAAATCTCTTCCCCTTCCCATGTTGCATCCTCATCTGGTAAATTTTTCCATTTGATTAGATAGTCTCAAATCACCTTATTTCTCAGTTTCCTTTCTCTCCAATTCGTAATTCCCTTAGGTACTAGAACCAACTTTCCTTCTTCATCAAGTGGAGGAAGCTTTGGAGATGAGACAACCTGTTGTACCAATGCCCTTTTGAGGCAAGAAATATAGAAGACATTGTGGATCTTACTCCCCTCAGGAAGTTCTAATTCATATGCAACTTCACCAATTCTCCTCACTACCTTGTATGGTCCATAGAAGCATGGCTGAAGTTTTTTGCTCCACTTTTCTTCAATGGGGATTGCCTGTATGGCTGCAAATGTAGAAAAACTAAGTCTCCAACCTCGAATGATCTCTCAACTCCATGTCTATCTGCATACATTTTCTGCTGGTTCTAAGCATGTTGCAAATTGTCATTTTAATGCCTTGAGAATATCTTGGTAGCTTTGCATTGTATCCTTGGCTCGTGGGACGCTACTGTCGTTAAAAGCCAAATCTACAAATGATAAGGCATCATACCCATATAGGGATTTGAAGGGAGACATGTCAATCAACATGTGGAAGGTAGTGTTGTAGCAATACTCACCTAAATGCAACCATCTAATCCAAGCATGCTACTGCCTTGACACATAGTTCCACAGATATCCCTTAATCCACTTATTGACTATTTATGTTTGACCATCGATTTGAGGATGGTAACTCGTGCTTGGTGTCAACTCTGTATCGACCAATCATAACAACTCCAGACAAAACATACTTAAGAATCTGTTGTCCCGATCACTGACGATTGTTTTGGGGAGTCCATGCAACTTGAACACCTCTCTGAAGAATAAATCTGCCACCTGAACTGTTGTGTAATCAATAGATATAGCAAAGAAATGGGCACATTTCGTCAATCTATCCACAACTGCATATATGCAATCTTT